>JANJGK010004230.1:0-65000 GCA_039081455.1 Macrobrachium rosenbergii | reverse complement strand
GAATCTCTCTCTCTCTCTCTCTCTCTCTCTCTCTCTCTCCTCGTCTGTTCCATCCATATCAGACTTTATAAAGTGACCTCAATTTTGCGTCCATAATATCAGTATTGTCTTATACGTCGATGTATATAGAGATGGCTATGTATACGCCTTTAGGCCTATCTTTCAAATTTGCTTCCCTGGGGGTACGTATTGGTCGTATGGAGCGGTACACTCCCCCCCCCACCCCCACCCGCAACAACACCAATACCAAATCCAACTTACCCCTACCCCCGCCTCATCGCTTCAAGAGAGAGAGAGAGAGAACGAGGAAGGGAGGGAGGGAGCCCTTTTAAAGAAACCTCCCACCTACTACTACTACTACTACTACTACTACTACTACTACTACTACTACTACTACTACTACTGCTGCTTGTATGTGCTTGTATTGTAATTTACCTGATGTTCCGTTAGCAAAGTTTGAGGTGAGAATTTTATCATTTTTATTTTCCTTTATTATTCTTATTATAATTGCATGTCAAACATATTTAGTACATGCTGTGGGAATAATACCTATAACCTTAGCGAGTAAAATGACATTATGTCAGTTAGTCTACTTTATCTTTTTCGAAATAATGTTGCTTTCAAACCCATTGCTTCGAAAAGCCTGGAAGCCTGACAGTCGAGCACACAGTTGCTCCCCTGATGAGCGGCGTGGGACTACTTCCTTTGTCGGACATTGCACGACCAGGAAAAGCCCTATGTGAGGCAAACCTTCATGTCCATTCAAAGTTTGTTGAATAGTGACCAATAAGTGATTAAAGTAAAGCTGCTAGTCTTCGGGTATCTGTGGATGGTGTCATCCTGCATACGAATCCCTTTCCAACATGGCTCTTGGTTTCTGTGAACCTTCTGGGGTTGTGTATGATGCACAGATGGGTAGAACTATATAGTAGCTCCGCGGCGCCGACGGCACTATAACCTGACTTTTTCTACAGTTTTTTGGTTGCTAATTATGAATTTACCCTTCATTTTTGGCTCTCGAGTGTAATTAACCTGTAATTAACCCCTGAAGTCCACCCAACAAGGGGTTTCCATCTGCGATCTTCACAAGACAGAGCACGGGTATATATATACGTCTGTTTCGAACGGTTCATATCCCGTCCGGCAAGTGCAATAACTTGTTAACGTATGGGTACCCAACGCCGCCCTCCCCCCCGCCCAGGCCAGTACTAAACATGGCGAAGGGACACTCCATTTGGCCGACAACAAACAGATGCTTAGGGCCAGTATCAGAACCCCTAAAAGTGTAGAGAAAACCAGTTGAAAAGGTAAAAACAGGCGCGGAGCTAATATATAGAATTACCCATAGATGCATCTATTTACCACTGGTTCTTGTGACCTATATTATTTACAGTATCTGGTCACCAGACCAGTCTTAAGTGTACGGTATATACTGGTCAGGTTACTGTTGGTTTCTTGGGCTCAAGCAACGTTGCTGAAGCTCTTCTCACCCGGTGAACATGTTTGTGCATTCACAAGCCAGTACCAGCTGTTTAGGTCTGTTACTTCCTTTGTAATTGTGGACATATATTAACTTTTATCCCTTTTGTCTTGTATCATCCCTTGGGTAAATTGTGTCTTAGGAGCAACTCAACATATGGTGACATGTTAATTGAGACCAAGTCTTCCTCACTCTTCTGTCCCCAATATTTATCTGGCTGGTGGAGTGAAATGCTATTTCCTGTTGGCTAATTGCATTGATTTTTTGTAGGAGTGGATGTATTCAGCCTCTTTTCATTCCTTTTTACTGTACCTCCGTTCATATTCTCTGTATTCCATCTTACTTTCCACCCTCCCGTAACAGTTGATTCATAATTCATCTGTGAGGTTTTCCTCCTGTTGCACCTTTCAAACATTTTTACTGTCAATTTCTGTTTCAGCGCTGAATGACCTCATAGGTGCCAGTGTTTGGCCTTTGGCCTAAATTCTATATTTATTCTGGATGTGTTCAGTATTGTAGTCCCAAAAACTTCTTGTAAAGTTTTTCATTAAATTTTGTTACTAGAACATCCATTTGCATAAAGATGAAGTCATTATCAACATAGTGTGTAATGCCATGAGTTGTTTTTAACTGGTGTTTTGAGGTTCTAGGAGTTTTTTTGAAAATACTGGTATTCAAATTACAAGATATTTTTAAATACGTTACAAAATTCTGCAATGCTATACTAATTATTCTGAACTTGCCTAAATTTGGAACAGTTAGGCTTTTATAAATACTGTACTTGTAAGAGCCACCAGATAAGGGCCTTCATTAATGATTGCCATATATTGGTCGTCAAAGCCCATGACCTAGCTTAACTGATCCTGACAAAAATTAGTATTTCTGGTAATTAAGTAATGATTCAGAATTGAAAAGTGTAACACATACTATAGAATGATGTCATATAGGTATATTAAGAGTAGGTTCATTGTCCCTATTATACTTTGTCACACCTTAGCCTTGCAAACTAATTTATAAGAGTTTGTTATCATGAAGTACTGTACTGTACTGTACCTGCATTGTTTTGACATATATTTCCTTTAAAAATATATAGTTCAGTGTGCTAATTAATTGTCAATTCACAGGTACGTTACAAAATAATTCCTAACACACCAGAGGGAGGTTGTGGTCTTACGGACCTAATCAGTACTGATTGTTTAATGCTAATAAACTCATATTGAGTTTTACATAAATGCACTTGCAATCTGTAATGAGTTCTTGTGGGGAACAGCTTACACAAGTTTTCTGCCATTATTCCATTTAAGGATACCATTAAAAACTGTTGTTTATTCATGGCAGATGGCATGACCCACCACAGACCATCGTGCAGGAGTCTGTCTGCCAGTACAGGATGGGGAAAGTGAAGGCCCAAGACATAGGATAGTATGTCACCTACGGAAAGAATCTCTTGATCCTCCAGGTGTTAGAGGCAGGAGTGTCTACCTCCGGGATCTGACCCACAAGTCCTAGGACACTTTCACCCGGGTCTTGTGATGGTAGCCCAGCAGGTGGTGTAAGGAGCAAGGCCCTAACATCGTAGGAACTCCCAACAAGTGGAGGTGAGTACCAGGGGTAACCCCTCTTCCATTTTAGTTAAGTACACTGTGCCCAGAGGGGTGTGAGATCTTCAGCACTCTCACCTGAGGGTGGGAGAGTAGCCTGAGTGCATCATCACTGATAAAGACGGGGACTTGGACGTTTGAGAGATGGGAGTGCTTGAACAGCACTCCCCTCTCCCAGTGGGATGTGCCCACTTGATAATTTTTTTAGCAGAGCAATCAGCCTTATGTCTAAGAGTGAGGCTCCATTCATGAAAGCATAGGTTCGTATCCCCATAAGAACAAATACCAAATTTAAATAAACTTGTATTTTTCCTTGGTATATGAACTGTAGCATTCGTAAAGGGACTAACCCTCCTCAGCCACCCCTCGTAGTTCCTATCTTACCTGACTTGAGTTGTATTTTAGCGTAATGTGAAACAGTCATAAATTTTTCCTGATAATTTTGGTGAGTAAGAGTTTTGGAGTTGAAAGTCCAAGTGCATATTGTGGATCCCAGGATACTAGCCTGTTGGAGGACAAGGTTATTGCTACTTTAAATGTGTCCGTTTATATTTTGGAAGGTTCTTTTGGCTCAGTTCTGGTGCTTGAGTTATATTTGTGGTGATTTCTTCTAAGAAGGATAAGATGAAGGCTTATATTACATACTTTATATTAATTCTGAATATACTGTATATATATAGCACTATTTCAACTGTTTTATTAATTGCTTGTGGATTTGATGAGAGTTAAGCTGTGTATTACGGTGAGATTGACAGTTATCATGTGTACAAGTGAGTTAGTTTTTTCTTTATTTTTTTGTGATATTCTGGTCATTGTCATATTTTTGTTTGGGTAAAAATGATTATCAGTAATTGTGCTTGCATCTGTGGCTAGAGTGCTTGCATCAGTGTTAGAAGCTCCTGGGCATGGTAGGTCCTAGTATTTTGGTGGTCTAGTACGGTATCTTGAATAAATGACTAAAACTTCAGGCTATAACCTGAGCTTATTGGAATGTTCTAGTCCCTGGGTTCTCATTCATCATTGCAATAGTATTACCTCAACTGAACAGACACTTTGGTGGTCTGTCTTTGTGATAGGTAAAAAAAAAAAGTACTTTAAGTAACAAAGACACTTTTACTTGTGGCAGGAGAACACCATTAACTCTGAATGTATGGAATGCATTAGAATCTCCATCCTTTTGGTATGTATTAAGTTGTAATTTGGCAAGATATACAGTGAACTACTTTGTATTCGTAAATGAGAAGTTTTGGACCAGCTCTAAGATATTGGACAGCTTCACTCTGTTGCCAAGCTGAATGCTTTAATTGTGAAGTTTGTGAGGTAGATGTTTATTCCTACCTTTTTACCTTTAAGAGGAGTACTGTATGGGTGGTGCTTTGTATGGGGTGCATAGGCAGTATTCAGTGTTCCTTTGCAGCGTTTTTGGACCTCAGCTGCATTTGTATCTGTGTCACTTCTCATCCAGCCCCTGGGGTCTCCTCCATTTTAGCTATTCAGCTTTTAATCTTGCATTTAAGAACAGTTCCTCTTGAGCCAGGACCAGCAGTCTTGAGGTGTGAATTTCTTTACGCTGTTTTTTTTTCTGCTATGTGTGAGTATCATTGAGTTGGTTTTCCTCTGTCTTATGTTCTTTCTTTTGCTCTTTCTATCTGATCCCCATCAGGTCTAGGTAATAATAATAATAATAATAATAATAATAATAATAATAATAATAATAATAATAATAATAATAATAATAATAATAATAATAATAATGCAGTGATTTATTTGTGTATGTGAAATTACTGCAGACATTTCAACAGCTTCAAGAAGAGGTGTATAGAATATCAGAAGCTCATGGTCAAACTTTAGTGTACTGTAGTACAATATATATATATATATATATATATATATATATATATATATATATATATATATATATATATATATATATATAAGGAAGCACAATTTCAAGTAATGAAGCCCGTATTTCACAAACAGCTTCAAGACATCATGACTCCACTTAACACGGAAAATACTCTTGAATGGCATCATGATGATTCATTACTGCTTGTGAAATGAACTGTATTCCTCAAATATGTTTTTTTAAATTATATAAAACTTTATTCCTCAAATTTGCTTTCAGATGTATCACACCTTTTGAACTGTAAGTTGAATATGTATTGAAAAAGGCGGAGTCTGAATGGTGCAGCATTTGATCAATTTGTTTTGTGACTGGGGATATTGAGAGTCATTCTGGTCCACTCATTGAAAAAAGTGACGGGGTCAGTATTGGAAAACAGTTATAATCATCTAATAAAGTTACTCTGTTGTGTAGGTGTTTTTATTTTTACTTTTATGTTAGCAATTCAAAATAGGTCAGAAAGGTGAGAGGCTGTATAATTCGTGAACTCTAGTGCCAGCAACCTGGTTCTGTATTTCATACCATTCACTTCCAGAATATGAAATTTATCTTCTGTCTTCTATTTCTTGAATTAATAATATAAACTTCATTTTAGAAATGGCTTTATCACCTCTTGAAGGGAAGCAGTCCATTAACTCACCATAGTTATAAGTTCTGGTTAGTCTGCTATAGGTTTTTATACTAAATCAATTTGCTTTGGTATCACATAGTACTTTATTTGTATTTCAGATCTTGAGAGCAGCTAGATGTACAGTACTGCCACCTTGTTTAAGTACCTGACTGCCTTTTAGGACCATAATGATTTAGTTATGGTAAGGAATAACTTGACTATTTTCTGAGGTACACAAGTTCACGATGGAGTAAAAAGCACGTATTAATTCTGCCTTCTTTATTGAACGTACTTTTTTGAACTACAAACTAAATTGAAATTGTTTGTGGTTTGTGTTTGTTGGTTTATTGTTGTGACGCAAGTAGGAAATGGGTGTTGGAGATGATGAAATCGAAGTTTTCTTTGAACCAGGACTTTGAGCCTTATGTAGTTTACATCAGCCTTTCTAGCTGGATATTGTGTAGGTATAATATCTCCTGCCATTAGGCATAATAGTTTAAAAGATGCCACTGAATATTGTGCCATATTTTACCTTCCTTACGAACGTTCCTTTGATCCATTAACATCTCATTAATAGGGTCAGTAGTTGCATGGGATTTAGTAGTCTCATAATCATCTACCTTCCTCGCACAGTATTCACATTTCAGGTTATTGGTAGTTAAGTTGTTCCGCTGCACTTGCCATAGCTACAATCCCAAAAGTTTGCCTCAGTGTGCTGACGTTTCACTCGTGAACTTCATTATCAGTACATGTTCTTGCTTGTGCCCTTTTGTTTGTAGGAGCAGTTGTGAAATAGTTCTGCACTGCAATGTCTTGTGCACTTTCACTTTAAAGCTTTGCCGTCGTCTATGCCCCCGTATTATAGTTTTTATATTGTTTCTTTCCTTCCATATCTGCGACTTCTCCGACTAACTTCTTTCCTGCCTGAAATACATGTGCAGGCCATCTCTGCCTTCCCAGTCCTTATATGATCTTCCCAGCTTACTCCAGTGAGTGAACCTAAGCATTTTTTAGTTACGTCTCTTCCAGATCTGCTCTGTATTCTTTGCAAGTCTCCTTGCCTTTGTCATGTTGAATAGTACATCTAGTTATCTATTGTTAGTCCCCTGTTCTCACACCACTTCATTCAGGCTGTTGCCAAGGAAATGGAAATGTTCTACCTCCTCCAAGGAAGGCCTTCTGTTCAATTACAACAGTTTGGTCCTACTCAGGTGAGCCCTATAAGAGTAGTATTGTAACTCACCAGTCTGGTTCATCAAAATAATAATAATAATAATAATAATAATAATAATAATAATAATAATAATAATAATAATAATAATAATAATAATAATAATAATAATAATATTAATAATAATAATAATAATAACCATCACCATCATCTCCCTCCTTGTATTTTGGACGTCAAAAGTCTGTTGGTGTTTATATTTTACATTCCTTCTCAATTCCTGCGTCACCATCTGTTCCATTCTATCCATAGTGTTGTATTATATCTTTTCCTCTCGTGTTGCATCCACACAGCCACATTCCTGTTCGTTGGTTTTGCTTCCTTGCCTGTCACCAGCAGCTTGGGTTCACTTCTTTACTTTGCTGTTCGATTCTCTTATCTGTTCCTCTGTTCCATATTTCCATATTTGTTTGGAAATGTTCCATTTCTGTGAACAATAAAGGATTTGCTGGCCATCAGGGGTCACTAATATGTATTCAAATTCTTCTGATATATCTAGACTTGTATAATGATACAGTAACATGACTTTCTTTCCTGTAAACTTTGTAATGACCGCCTACTTGCTTGTTTTGATGCTGTGTCAAATGCCATTTTATCCCATGTACTACATGAGATAACCTCCTTTTTTTTTGCATAAGACCTCTCCTGTAGCTTCTTTAGTAAGATACTGCCTCTGTTGAGGGTTTCCCTGGCATGAAACTGCAACTGACAACTGTTGATTTTGACAGTTGTTGCAGGCTTTTTTCTGCAACTTCTCCAATACTTTCGCAGCATGCCGTAAGGATTTTATTCCTCAATACCATTTTCCTACTTGTTATATTATTGTGTGGCATTATTCTTCTCTCAGTGTTGTTTGATCTCAACCTGAGTATTTTTTTTATCATATATTCAATGATTAGTTTAGAGCAACATTCTGAAGCTGGTTTTAGGAAATTACTCATTATTCCTGATAGCCATGGAGCGTTTCCAGTTTTCATCATCTTAAGACTATCTGGATTTATCATTCCTCATTCATTTTTCTATTCCAGGCATTTCCTTTTTGTCTCCGAGCCCAGTAGGTGCACTGTAGGCATTACTTAAGGTTATTTGCAGTGTCCCTTCAACCCCTTTGATTTCCTTTATTGTACCTCCATTCATATTATCTTTCTTGCCCCCTGCTTTCCACCCTTTCTTAATAATTATTTCAAAGTGCAGCTGCGAGGCTTCCCTCCTGTTACACCTTTAAAACAATTTGCTCTCAATTACCCTTTCAGGTTTGAATGACATCATCACAGATCGAAGCTCTTGGCCTGTGGCCTAAACCTTATATTCCATTCCACTTTTGTCCCTCAAGGGTGTTGAGATTCTGATTACAGTCTTCTAAAAGATGGGGTGTTGAAAAAAGCCAAAGTTTTATTTATATTTCAGAATGATGCCAAAGTTTGTGTTTTGTAATCATAAGAGGTTGAGGTCTAAATAATAATTTCAGCATGAGTAGACAGTTCAGACTGACAGGAGGACCTTTGGAATCTTAGCCACTCTTTTAGGGCGAGTGGAGATATTCCAGGTGCAACATTTTAGGTGGTGAAATAATTTGCACAATTTTGGTGACATTTTTTTTATCAAGATCAGCAGTCATATTTAAGAGTATTTTATCTCCAAGAAGTTTTGTTTCTTTATCCCCTTTGATGCAGGTCATGTTCTAGTTGTTTCATAATAGAACTGACTTAATTATATGGTTCTGTGTGTTACATTATACAAGTGTAGTTTCTGTGGTAAAGCTATGCTTAAGAAACTCACATTTTACTTATAATTTACCTATTTTGACCATGCTACCATGCCTTTAAATGGTCTATAAAACCTGCATTACATAAATGTGGACCTAATTTGTATTGGCAAGAGAAATATTCTCAGGGTATTCTTATTTCAGGTTGTGGCATGCAGGCTGTGCCAAACCAACTTTATTTAGACTTACAGTTGTAGATCGTGTGACAGGAAGGTGTCAGTTACAGACACAGTTTTGTTAATACCTATCTTTGGAAAGTATTATATATTATTTGTGTCTTACAGATGTGGAGGTGTACATCCTTCCTCATGAAGACTGGACCCTTCATATCCTCATCACCTGCTTTGGCGAATTGTTTCGTGTCGTGAAATTTCAGCAGAACCTTTGAGAAGCAGATGTGAGGATATAGCAATCAAATTTTATCCTCACTTCAGAAGAATGTTTATATTTTGCAGTGCTGGTGTTAAATATGTTCTGTTCTGATCCTTCTGTTATTCATTGTACTCCTTTTTCAAAGATTGCCTGTAAACTACAATAATGTTATGCTGCTGTTATTTGGGGCTCCATCATGCAGCATTGCCTGGTCTTTGGGTGATTTGGAGTGGAAAGATGGAATCAACTGATATCGATAGCTCAGTTTAGTTTCGTGAAAAGGGTAGGGGGAAGTTCATTCAAGCTTCCTGATTAGGGTTTTTAGAAAGAGTGACGTAATGCTATGTTCCACAATTAGACAATGTTGGTTTGTTTATTGTTTGACAATTTGTAATGTATGCAGTGCAGTGTTATGCACTTCTTACGGTGTCTTTATTTTAGCCCTTGTGCATGCATGCATGCAGGAGTTTATGTATACTTGCAATTTGTTTATGTAGGCTACACTTGTATGGTCATGATTCTGTGCAGATGTATTATTGTAAGTATAAGAATACAGAGTGATTTTATTTGTTGAAGTTTTTGATAGATTCAATTGCTGTAAGGATTTAAATACCTTCAGTGTTGTATTTAGGCTTCTAAAGGTGACCTGATATTGTAGTTTGTTATAGTATTGTTGTGCAATTATCATTAATATAGTTACTGTGTGTGTTGTTGTATAGGAGGAAACAAAAAAATTGATTAAAAAATGAACTGTACAAAGTGTCCTGCTTTGAAACGAAAAGATATTCAAATGGCTGTTGTTTATGAGACAGTGGTTCAGGTTGACCATAACTATATATTGTGCATTAGCATTGGTCTTTTATTTATTACAGTGAATTATTATGTATTTGTAGTAACAATTAGTATTTTTCATCGGTTTTGTATTTCCACTTATTTCAAAGCTTGCTTAATGTAACAAATAACATTCAAAGAGATGTGTAATGAAAATGTTCTGCGGTTTTTTCATTTACATTAAAGTTTTGTCATGAAATGAATCTTCTTCGTTTTAACGTGCTTTTATTCCCATTTTTATATGGGGTAAGCACGGTGCCTTCTTTGATGTGGTAGGGTAATTTTTTTCATTTATATTAAATGTTCAATAAAATAAACATGGTAATTTTTTCATGTAAATTTTTTAATGGAATTAGAGACATATATATATATATATATATATATATATATATATATATATATATATATATATATATATATATATGTAAATACTTTGTGTAACATGAAAGTGAAAATGGTTTTGTGCAAGTTACTTAATGTGTCGGCATTTTGGGGTGATATAACAGGAATTTGATACTGCTCCAACATTATTTTTCTGTCTAGTTGTTACTTGGTCTCAAACATAATTCATGATACCTCCATACCTGTAATGTCAAGGTTTTGGTCTGTTCAATATGTGAATCGGTAATCTCAAGTTATGTAGTATTTGGAACAATCCCTACTGATTAGACTGCTTTATAAAACCCAAAATGATGTTGGCACTCTCATAGTTCACAGAAAACTGCTGGGAGTTTGTGAGGTTAGAAATATGACAAGTGTGAAGTAGTGAGTACACTTGTGTGTCCACCCTGACCTGGTATAGTAAGTTCACATCTTGAAAGACTCTTCATACACTTTCACCTTCCAACAAAACGTGGAAGTGTCTTGATTCATCCAACTCCTTCGGTTATTAGGAATCACTTGCAGGATTGGAACTTTGGCACCGTGCCTGAAATCCTAAATTTATTCAGGATTTCTCTCAGGTTTGAAGGATTTTATTTTTGATAGGTTTACATGAAGAATTTTTTTCCTTGACTTTAAAATGAGTGATAGGGTTCTATGGTTTGGTGGTTTCCTGTAGTACTGGACCTGTGGTAATATATGCAGCTTTCTGAATTATCAAGAAAAAATTCACAAAGCACTGTATACAGTCACTGGAGTGGAGGGGCCAATACGAGACATTGCCAGTGATACTTTATGTCACTCATTTCCTGGATTCCGCTTAAATACGTTTTCCACTAACGTGAAGGACTCTTCCCTGTTTGCTCACTTCGATCCACTGGGCAAGCCGTTTGCATTCGTTTTGGAAGGTGCTTTGCTCTGTCAACCAGTCAAAAGATTTACATTATAACTTTGCTTGTGATCATAAATCTAGTATGGATAATGTCTGAAAGAAAAATTTTGTCCTTTCATTCATGCAGTCTTGATGAAAATGTTGCACATTACCCTTCTAAAAAAAAAATCATGCTTTCAAAAACTCATTCTGAATTTATTTTCTGATGTTATAAAGGCTTTGCCTTTTACGATGAGAGCGATGACTTTGTGGGTGTGTAACTTTATGTTTCTTGTTTGTTTGTACTGTTACCATGTTGTTTTCCTTCCTGGTGGTGGAATCTTGTAAATGTTAGATTCAGGTTGGACAGCTTTAGCATCGTGAAATTGGACCCTTCCTCATGACTCTAGAATGTGACATACATGAGTTTTAGAGGATCCTATTCTCCTTGTAAACTGAGATAGGCCCTGAGGTTCTCCAAGTGATAAGGTTTTGTAATTGAGTCAGGTCAGGTAACTGGATTCCTGTGCAGAGCAAGCAGCTCCAGTGATTGTCCCCAAAGCCATTTTTGTATAATTGGTAAGGTAGCTGTCAATGTGTATGCGAGGCAAATTGTAACTCTATGCCTATTCAGCTTACAATCTTTTGTTTTTAATGGAGGAAAAGCAGATGATAGGTAACTACATTGGTGAGTGATGTGATCAGAAGAATGGCATTTCATTTCTATTATATTTTTAAATCATATCTGTTTCTTTTGAGATCATGTGTGGTGGTTTATACAGGTTGTCAAGAGTCCAATGCATTGTGGTCTGTTTGGTAGAGTCATTTCATAGTTTTTTTGTCATTGTTGTCAAGACTTAGTAAGCTGAAGCCAGTGTTTATTTCAACTTTGTGTCCACATGGTCATGCAGATTACAGATTACTGATGCATGAGCTGCACATAGAAATGTCTCAACGGTTTGAGGAGGTTGATATGGGCTATTGAAATGGAAAGGCCAGGTTATGTATTAGTTGAATAAAGGTCTTATGGAAGATTGTTCTTTATATTTTCCATACAGTTCTTGTTGCGGGTTGATCAGGCTAAAGCTCATTGGTCTTAAATGTTGCATTGCTTGCCTAAACATATGATAATTTCCTGTTTTTAATGATGGTGTGGCTTCCAGTTTGACACTGTTCGGTCTTTTGTTGTATAGACTATGTAGGAAATATTTACAATTCATCAGTGGCCTTAGCTGATGCAGAGGTCACGTAGTTTCTGTCGAAGGGATGGAAATCATTGATAAACAGTAGCTAACCATCTTTGGTTACATTTCTTATATTTGAAGCACTGGCTACTGAAAAACATCGATTTTGGTGGATATCCTGCATTTTTGCCATCAGATTCAGCTTGCTCATTTCCATTAATACTTTGATGTGGTTGGCATCCCATCCTTACTTGCATATTATTAATTGGTTACTGAGATAGCTCCAGTTAGAGCCTCGATGGCTCAGTCGGTTACAGCAGCAGCTTTGGACTTCGTAGAGGTCTGTGGCGCGGGTTCAAAACCCGCAGCCGACTGGTCAGAGAGGCAGACACTTTGCTATCCGTGTAGACATCCCGGGATTATATATGTAATCAACGGATAGGTTTGCTTGAAAAGCAAATGGATGTTACAGACTAAAAACACACACAAAACAATGCCACTACAACACCTTCTAAAAACATAACAAACATCTCACACGTCTCGAACTCTCGCCATACCCGCGCAATAACTTCTCGCTGCTGGGAAGAAAGGGCGTTGGGTCGGGTATGATACATGAAAGATACGTACCGGGGTCTAAGCGATGTCAGGCAGGGCAGCCGATCGAGACCACAGGTCCACCCCAAGGCCAAATCAAAAAGTCCTTCAAAAGAAGGCATCGTGCTTACCCCATACAAAAATGGGAATAAAAGCACGTTAAAAGAAGAAGAAGACTGAGATAGCTCCAGTTGATCAATTTGATTCAGTGGTTGTTCTCGTCTCTCCTTATTTGCCAAATGAAACTTCTAGTCCTGGCATTTGCTGTTAGCTCAATTTGCAGCTCAGGGGAAAATCTTACGGTTTCTTGGTACTTTCAAAGGAAGAGGAGTTACAGTAAATGTAGCCACAGGAATGTTATCATCAACTGCTCAGTGTGTGTGGTGGGTACTGGTTACTGACGTCCTCTGGTAGCTTCTTGTTTTGCTCTTTGCTCCCGAAGGAAGGAAGGAGTGCTGTCTTGCTTGGTGTGTGTGTTTGTGGTGTGGTTGACTGGTTAGGTGATTGTTTTCCTGGTGCTGAAAACTATTACATCGGTTGAATGTTATCTGCAAGTTGGACAGCTGTGGAATCTTGAAACATTATGCCCTTTTCAAGGAATGCGGTAGGAAACCGACTGATACTTGAATTTTATAGGAACTCTTTTGAACAGATATAGGTCTTGAGGTTCTCGAAGGTCTTGTGATTCTCCAGTGATATGTGTATGTTATTTTTAGTGTGTACTCTTTGAGCCAGGTGTGGTAATTTGATATCTTTGTTCAGCAAGAACAGCTATGCCCATGTTGTTCCAGTTACTGTTCTCCAAGCCAAGGTTTTTCTACATAAAATCAAAGGTGGGTGTGAAATTGTTTGCCAGACTAATCACAGCTTTAGTGCTCAGCCAGGATTTTTTGCCCATAAATGGAAGGACTGCAGACGATACGGAGCTAATTTACAAACTGAGCAGTGGGTGTATTTGATCTCTGATTTCTTTTTAATCATTTTGATTCCTTTATCAAGAGGTCACGGGTGTGTAGATTTCTACAGATTATAAAGGGTCCAGCATATTGGGCACTGTCTGGTCAGTAGTTGATTGCCATTTCATAAATCTGTTGATATTGATTTGAAAGGCCAGTATTGACACTTTCCCAAACCAGAGCCAGTTCTCATTTCACATCAACTCGAGATGATTTTTGATACATCTGCACATAGAAAGGCTCGGACTTCCTTGATGGGAGAGAGAGAGAGAAGTGCTAGATTTACCATAAGTATTGAAATGGAAGGATCTGAGGAAGCATTGGTTATGTACAGATCACATAGAAGATTATTCTTTATCGTTTCCTTACCTGTTGCAGGTTGATTAGGTCATTAGTCTGCCTGTTGCATGGCTTGCTGATCATTTTTCCTGGTTTGTGTCTTGTGTTGTGTTGTGGCTTTGTTGGTGTTTGGTGATTTGAAAAGTTTCTAACCTTCATTGCTAGATTTTATAGTTGTTATAGCAACAGTCTCTTCTTAGGTAGTGTGTGTTAGAGTGTGAAGAATAGGTTTGGGAGGTAAACTTGATCTATAGTTGGAGACAAAAAAAAGGCCATTTTGCACTAATGCAATTTAAATAACCTGTTCTGTCTTGGTTTTCAGTTTAAATGTCCTTTGCAGCGTCCTTTTACTGTACCTCCATTCGTATTATCTTTCTTCCATCTTGCTAACCACTCCCCCCACCCCCACCCCATCCCTAACAATTATTTCAAAGTGATTCAACTGCTTTGAGGTTTTCCTCCAGTTTCACCAATCAAAGCTGCTTACTCAATTTCCTTTGCGGTGCTGAATGACCTCGTCGGTCTCAGTGCTGGGGCCTTTGGCCCAAACACTATACTCTATTCCATTCCATTCCACGCAGGATATATCTTTATAACATATTCTTAGCTGATGCAAAGGTCAGGGAGTTGCCTTCTGAGGAATTGATCTTCTACTTGTTCCATTGACAAAAATGACTCGAATTAAAAGGTTATTTAACCAAAGATGTCTTAATAGAAGGGGTTGTATCAAGGGCTGATTTAGTAGAGATCTCTGCTCAGAAACTACGGTCAGATAATTTTGTGAATGGAATGTAATAATGTTTGCTATGTACTGAAGAATCACGTACTCTGGAAAACTGATCATTTTTATATCTAGTATTCCAGATCTAAAACTGGAATGCATTAAGTAGTTTTAGTTAAAAGGTTATGTTGGTGTATACAGCTTATAGTTACTATTTGTTCTTATACTGTAACCACAAACTTGTACAACAAGAAATACACAATAAAAAGGAATAATTCGAAAGTAGATTCAAGAGGCCAAATACTCGTTTATTGAGAATTGTCATAAAAAGGTCAATCATTGGAATGACTCTTTGCTTGAAAGACCTGGAAACTTGCCTCGAAAATTATCTGAAAAAAAAAAAAAGATAAAAGCAGAGTAAAATAGTGATACAAATGAGTAAATATGTAATTAGACAAAATATATGTGGGTAAACAAAAGTCATTAAGAATCTTACATCAAGGTGAACTAACACATACATACAAGGAATAGACTGTCAGATGTTTGCTTTGTGAATCAAACACAGTAGCCTTAAGAGGAAATAACTCGTATTATCAAAGATCTTTGTTGGTAAAAATTAGGAAATAGAATGTAGGCGTTCCTTTCCGTGCTCTAAAATATATAAGAGTTAAAACGCCACAAACGCCGTGACTTAGAAAGTGGTCTTCTTAATTCGTGAAACTGACGTCTTTGTGGGTCTGTGGTCATCAAGGAAGTTTCGTGTTTCTTAGTGACATCATATAGATAATTTAAGTGACTTCCCCAAGCCACACTATGCCACACTCAGCTTTTGATGAGACTGAATGAATTTGGGAAATGGAATTCTGTACTAAACCGTCATCTAAAACATTGGCCACCAATACTCGGAAGTGTTGCAGACACTTTTTCAGTTTGTAAATGAACAAACACAATGGACTTTCTCCACTTACCGAAATTTTATGTCGCAGGAGAAAAACTTGGGGGAAATAAAATTTCTTAAATGAGATTTGAATGTTTTTAGAATTATATACGCTTCTGGGAGTGAGGAAAGTAAATTCTATTCGGAAATTGAAAGAATTGGGATGACCATTTTTTGACAATTTTGTATCGGCATAGGGCCTCTCTCTCTCTCTCTCTCTCTCTCTCTCTCTCTCTCTCTCTCTCTCTCTCATGTTACACAAAGGAGCGATAGTTTCGATCTCTCTCTCATTCTGCCCAAAGGAGCGAAAGTTCCTCTCTCTCTCTCTCTCTCTCTCTCTCTCTCTCATGTTACACAAAGGAGCGATAGTTTCGATCTCTCTCTCATTCTGCCCAAAGGAGCGAAAGTTCCTCTCTCTCTCTCTCTCTCTCTCTCTCTCTCTCTCTCTCTCTCTCTCTCTCTCTCTCTGTCATGCAACTCTAGAAGTTTAACACTAAATAGTAAGATCCAGATTCCAGTGTTAGAGTAACTCTGGAGAGTGAAAGACCTCGAATTTTGTTCTGCACAAAAGTGACGGTATCCTTAAAGTGTGTATTAATATGGATGCCAAAATAAACTGATAAAGAAGTTGATAGTACATACAAAGAGGAAAATTATCAGTAATACGTCTGTGGAAAAGGAATCGCCAGATATTTTGTGATAAAATATAAACACTGTTACAGGTAAGGGTAGTTAAGTAGCCATTATTCTTCCCTGGACTTTTGCTTTTCCAAGTGCTAAGATAAACATAACAGTTGACAGGTCCAGGATGAACCTCGGTAGTTACTGAACGTTGTAGTCTCTTTCTCATCCCGACACAAATCAGTAATCATAACCACATTTTAAGAACAATTCTACGATCACTTCGACTCTACGTAAAGCTACCGGGCTCGTCAAACACTTATCAAACCCTTACATCACTCGTAATTAACTTTTTCTTACGGTCTTTGCATCAACCAACATCGAATTACGTCTTAATCGAAGCAGTAAAACCTTATGTGAAATGTGTCAGCAATCTCTCTCTCTCTCTCCCATTCCACATATTGTTATGACGCCAATTTTAATAGCCATAATCAATCAATCTCTCTCTCTTCCTAACACAAATCAGTTTTACAATAATTTCGACTCTACGCAAAGCTCCCAGTCCTATCAAACCTTTATAACACGCCCAACTAAATTTTTTCTTACATACTTCGCATCAACCAACATCTAAAAACGTCGTATTCGACGCATTAAAACCTTAACTCTTATATGAACTGTGTCAGCAACCTCATCCCCACCTCTCTCTCTCTCTCTCTCTCTCTCTCGATGTGACGCCAGTTTTAGTAGCCATCAACCAATCTCTCTCTCTTTCTCAGCCTGACACAAATCAGCGATCGTAACCAAATTTTACGAATAATTTTACGATTATTTAGAATCTTCAAACCCTTAGCAAACACTTATATAACTCCTTACTAACTTATAAAACACTTATACAACTCCTAACTAAAATTAAAAACACTTATATCACACCTAACTAACTTTTTCTTAAAGGTTCCGCGTCAACCAACATCTAAAAACGACGTATTCAACGTCCAACGTAATTCATATTTCGCGCCTCTCAACTAAAAAAAAAAAAAGATATATTTTATTCACTTGACGGGGTCGGGAACACTATAGCCACCTATTATCGAAAAAAGAAACGAAATTCTTCTTGAGGCCGGTTATCCAAATGTGCCTAAAATACGCTTATTACGATATTTATGCCATTTCCTGCTGTAGTGTATGATTTTGTATCGTATCTGACGTATTTTGAAAGAGATTGCGACTAAATTACGTTAATATTTAAGGGGAAAATGCCATTTTAGAGTTTAAGCATACAGAAGTCTTCGATTTAATTCAAATTCGAATGTTTAGGATGTTTATTGTTTTGGTCTGAAAACCAACGAATTCCGTATCTTATTTACCTTATTTACGCTTGATTTCGTCTTATTACGTAAGGGTTAAAACCTACAATAACAGCAGCCTTTAATATCATTAACGAATAAAAAAAGCTACGTAACTTGTTTTTTATTTCGGCGAGAATCGAATGTATGAATGAAAGATGACGTCACTGGCCTCGACGATTACGTATTGGTTTCCATGGAAACCGAGGTGTGTACCTAAATTTCAAAACAAAATTGATCTGTTTTTGCAATAAAATATAGAAATAAAAAATTATTATTCATATGGACCATCTTGGAGTACATTTAATTTTTTATTTTTATTGTTATATTACTCTTAAACTGCCTGATTTATCAATAAAAATATAAAGTTTTGAGATCGCTACTCACGTCGTATGGTTATACTGTTCAATTGTCGTCTGCTTCAATTCAAAAAGAAGGAAGAAACTGGCAAGTTTCACTCAAATCTATCGTCATTTACCTTCGATAAATAAGTAATTTTAACGATTTACGTGACAGTTTTTTGCGTGAATATTCATTAATATACAAATGAATATGGAAAGATGAGGAAATTGTATTTTGATACGTATAAAATCTATAAAAATGAATTTTAAAAGTAACAAAAGACAACATTTCCATTCTCCCATTCATAAATTTCTCACAAACGCTTAAAACTATAACCAAAACTGCATTGCAAATCACCTTACGTATGTTGTACTTGATATACTTCAAAATAGCTTTGTGTACTATCTAAATTACTTTTAATTATTCCGTAAATATATACATTTAAATATTACCCATCAGAATTATTTAAAGGGTGAGAGAAAAATAAAAGTATTTTGGATAGCTTTTCTTACGTGTGGATATACTGCAAACATCGTCGTCTGGTAGAAAAACCATAGACGATTCTATGTACTTTTAACACTTAAAAGACAATTATAAATTCTTACTATACTATAATAAAAGATTTTTTAATAAATTAAGGAATTATTTTAAATTTTTATCTATATTAATGCTCTGAAAAAGGCATATAAAAGAAATTATTTGCAAGTTCTTACTATAACTTGTGGCCACACTGAAAAAATTTGTCTGCAGAAACACGCAACGATAACCAATCAGAAGTGGTGTTGATGACGTAATCAACAGCCAATCAGATACGAAAACTTTCCCGCCAAGATTTCACTCGGTCAGAGGAACCCTTCCGTTTATGAAGTGCTGTTTGGAAGAAATTGGTTCATACGAAACCAAATTGGCGGGAAGAACTCACTGGTTTCCATGGAAACCAAGGTTTGCTAACGAATTTCAAAACAAAGTCTATTAGTTTTCATGATACACCTTATATAATAATAGATTATTTATATACTAATACATCAAAATAAGTTTTTTATAAGTATATTTATAGAAATACTGTTTAAATGCCGAGTTTATCAATAAAGACGTAAGTTTATGAGATCGCTACTCACGTCTTATGGTTACACTGTCGTCTGCTCCGGCTCGAAAGAAGGCGGAAACTGGCAACTTTCACTCAAATCTATCGTCATTTACGTTTGATAATTAGGTTATTTTAGCGATGTACATGACAGTTTTTTGCATGAATATTTATTAATATACACAGAAATATGAAAAGATGAAGAAACTGAGTTTTGAGATATATCCAATATATAAAAAACGAATTTTAAAAATAACAAAAAGCAACTCTTCTATTCGACTATCGCCACGGGATCCCCCGACTTATGACTTGCTATTGGGGCAGAATTTGAGTGCTCTTATTTTTCTCTGCCTTCTTTTACTTATTTATTTATTTATTTATTGCTACTACAAGGAGATTTCAATGTATAATCCCCCTTGGGATTATGAAAATTATTGTAATCATACAGGGGCTGTAAGTTACTGTAATGTAATAGGAAAAATAAAAACTTGTATTATAATATATATTACAAACTTAGTCTCTGCCTATGAATAATTCACAGTGCAGCAGTATGTATATATATATATATATATATATATATATATATATATATATATATATATATATATATATATATATACATACATACACACATATATATATACATATATACATCCCAGTTTGCCTTAAATCCCCTCTTACAAAACCCTATTAGTGAAAATTGATTAAGATTGTGAAAACCACACTTGTTGTGACGCCAGTTTTAGTAACCAGTTTTAGTTCAGGAATATATATATATATATATATATATATATATATATATATATATATATATATATATATATATACATATATATATATATATATATATATATATATATATATATATATATATATATATATATATATATATATAATTGAGTGTGGTTTTGAGTAACTCACTATAAGGTTCTGTAAGAGGTGATTTTAAAGCAAACTGTGATTACTTTACTGCTGAACTTAAAATTAAGTTTTTACAAGAGAACTAAACTCAATTCTGGACCAACAGCAAATCATAATTCGAGGGAACACGAGAAGATTGGTTGAATGGAAAAGTTGCCTTTCTGTTACTTTTAAAATTCGTTTTTATAGATTGGATAGATATCAAAACTCATTTTCTTCATCTTTCCATATTTCTGTGTATATTAATATATACTCATGCAAAAAACTGTCATGTAAATCGCTAAAATAATCTACTTATCGAATGCAAATTATAGTAAATTTGAGTAAAAGTTGCCAATTTCTGGCTTCTCCTCGAACTGACCCAGACGACAATTTAGCAGTATAACCATACGGCGTGAGTAGCGATCTCATAAATTTATATTTTTATTGATAAATTCGTGATTTAAACATACATTTCCATAAATAAATCAAGTAAATAACTTTTTATAATATATTTTTATATAAATATAACTTTTATGATATAAGTTTTACCATTAAAACTAATAGACTTTGTTTTAAAATTCGCCTACAAACCTCGGTTACCATGGTAACCGATTACGTAATCTTCAGGGTAGTGACGTCATTCATTCATAAATTCCATTCCCTAAATGATGTCAAGATAAAGTTTTATAGAACGACTCGAGATATCATCCCCAAAAGTACCTAAGTTTGAGGTCAAATCTAACTTTACGTTAACTTATCACTTATGAATAATTAATTAATTCAGTTAGCAATCCTGCATTACCTATTTAACGGTCGATAAAACGATTCGTCATGTTTTACTTTAAAATCTGCGTCAGGTTTCAAAGTTCATCTGTCTGTTTGTTTTACCAGACATTCATAGGAAAATACCTTTTTTTATTTGTTAGTTGTAATCAAAATACTTCAACAATAATAGGTTTTTACAGAAATAAAAATAAAGATGCTCTTTTTTTCTTATATTTCATGAAATGTTTAAATATGATATTTATTTATACTAATCAATCAAAGCTTCGACAATAGTTATATACTGGACGAAGCCAAAAGTTTAATAATTTCTTAACAATCTTTTTAAAATTAATTTTTTTTGGCAATTTTAGCGAACGCAAAGAATAATATTTAGGACCTGAGAAAACAAGAAAGGTTTTTTAATCTATTATTCATGTAAATCACTAAAATAACCTACTTATCGAACGCAAATCGTAGTAAATTTGAGACAAAGTTGCCAATTTCTCCCTTCTTTTTTTAAATGAGCAGACAACAATTTAGCAGTATAACCATACGGCGTGAGTAGCGATCTCATAAATTTATATTTCTATTAATAAATTCGTGATTTAAACATATATTTTTATAAATTACCAACAAAGATAACTTATTATGATATAGTGGTATATAAAAATAACTTTTATTATGTAAGTTTTACCGTTAAAACTAATAGACTTTGTTTTAGAATTGGCCTACAAACCTCGGTTACCATGGTAACCGGTTACGTAATCTTCAGGGGAGTGACGTCATTCATTCATAAATTCCACTCCCTAAATGATGTCAAGATAAGGCTGTATAGAACGACTCGAGAAATCATCGCCAAAAGTATCTCTTTGAGGCCAAGTCTAGCTTAAAATTAATTTATCACTTATGAATAATTAATTAATTCAGTTAGCAATCCTGCATTACCTATTTAATGATCGATAAAACGATTGGTCATGTTTTACTTTAAAATCTGCGTCAGGTTTCAAAGTTCATCTGTCAGTTTATTTTACCAGACATTCATAGGAAAATACCTTTTTTATTTCTTAGTTTTAATCAAAATACTTCAATAATGATAGCTTTTTGCAGAAATAGAAATAGAGCTATCCTTTTTTTCTTATATTTCATGAAAAATTTAAATATAATATTTATTTTTAGTAATCAGTCAAAGCTTAGACAATAGTTATATACTGTTTAAAGCCAAAAGTTTAATAGTTGCTTTACAATCTTTTTAAAATTAATTTATTTGGCAATTTTAGCAAACGTAAAGAACAATGTTTAAGACCAGTGAAAACAAGATAGGTTTTTTAATCTATATCTTATATCAAATAGATGAAATTCGTCGTTATTTACGTAAAATCGAAGGTTGAATGTTTATGCAAACAAACAAAGTTATCAGTTAGTATTTATTATTCTTTTTTTGTCCTTTTTTTTTGTTATTTTAGTTATTTCAGCTGTCAATAGGTAGCTATAGCGTCGCAGGCCCCGTGAATTTCGTAAATCAGACAAGCCTAAAGTTAATTAAGAAGAATATAACTTTTAAACACATTTTAAATGTGATATTGAACATAAATATTAAGTATAGCATTAAATACATTTAAAATACTTGCGAAAATAATTCAAACACGTGAACAAAGGGAATTACGAAGAATACGAATCTGAAATTTAATCCCACAGATACGATGTAGAATATGAATCTTAAATATAATGATAAATAAATATAATATTTTAATGAACATAATTCAATGACATTTCATAAATTATATTACGATTTTACATATTTTTTTAGGATTTTATTTTAGGCTCGTTGTCGCTGACGTCATAATGTAAACAAACCGGCGGCCGCCACGTGAGACCAACCCTTTCCTTTCGTGACAACCGAGTTATTTCGTCGCCTGTGCCATTTTATTTCGTCATATAACGATCGTAAGTGTCGCCCGTTACGTCGTTATTTCATTTAGACTTATTTTAAAGCGTCATGTAAACGTAACTTATGTGAAACAATGCAAAATATCAGGTGCAGTGTCACCCGTAGGGTATTCCCTTTGGGGTGTCCGAGGTATTTGAGGGTGACCTGACCCATACGTTATCGAGGGAGGGGTATTGTGGGTATAGCCGTACCCTAGATATCAATCCGGGTTGTCAGCAGGCATTTTCCATGTTCAGTGTTACTTCTGGGGGGCAATGGAGGAAGGCAAAGCCCCCATGGCCAGGTCAGGGAACGGCTTCCCAAGTGAGGTTTGGAAGGTAAGGTCCTGTTAGGTCAGGACACGGCATTCTAGGGAAGGTTGCGTTTGTTGTATTATATAATTATTATTATTATTATTATTATTATTATTATTATTATTATTATTATTATTATTCAGATGAACCCTATGTATATGGAACAATCCCACACGGCGCATTGACTTGAAATTCAGGCTTCCAAAGAATGTAGTACGTATGAGATAATTTTAAAATTGACCGAAGTGATGCAAAATTTGCCGTCTTTTGTTTGTGTTTTTGCATTGATCCCCTAGGGCCTGGTGCTCAAGAGGGTAGAAGCTCCTTGGGACACCGTGTTTAGTACCAGCTCCTCGGAGATGAATATAAAAATATAGGCAAAATATGGCGAATTTTTCATTATCTCTGTCAATTTTTCCACTTATCTCACCCGTGCTGCATTCTATACACTTTTTTATATATTGTTTAGCATAAAATTGTATTAATAAACGATATTTTCTTGTGGCCGTCACCTTTATATCTACCAAGGTTATTTTTTATTTAGCCTATGAACTGATGCTTTTTGAAAAAAAGTTTTGGATTTTCCAAGTTTTGCCTGACTATACCAACTGTGATGTTAAATTCATGTGTTGAAAACTATTACTGGTCATGTATTAAACATAGAATCTCAAGGGTTGTATGGCATATGTATTCTGAAACTGCACGGCTGGCTGGTACTCATATCTTAACAATTGTTGCATATTGCAACTGCTAGGTTTTCCTCCGGTTACACCTGTCAAACCTTTTTACTTTCAATTTTCCATTCAGGCTTGAATGATTTCATAGATCTCAGCTCTTGGCCTTAGGCCTAAATTTTATATTCCATTTTTTTATATTCCATCGTACAGTGCAGTAAAACACATCATGAAATACATGTACTGTGACTGGCACTTGGTATCAGATTCTTGCAAGATAAGAACTGGGTCTTTCTGCTTCAGCATTCCATTGTTGCTAAACAGTGATGACAGCCACTGTCTCTCTCTTAACTAGCATGAAATGGAATTTTAATTATAATAAAGGTAATAGTAACACCTCAACTTAATGGACCTCTTTAGTGGACTCCTGTACTTACGGCTACTACATTGCAATTATTTTTCCCTGTGCTACCATTTCAGACTTATATTTTTAGATATATCTGAGGTGTAAAATACAGACTGGTTTAGGTTAGGAACTATGTGGAATATCTGTTAGTTATAAGAGATCTAGAAAATTTCAAGTGCAAGCTGTAATATAGGATCTTTGTTACTTCATGGACCTTGTTATTTTTTTCAGAAGGCCAAGTCTCCAAAGAATGTGTTAAATTGAGGTGCTACTGTATATTAAGAATAGGCATGATAGTAACAGCTTGTATGCGAAATGAAAAGCTAAGATTGTCGAGGTTGTCTCGTCAGATGTAGGAATGAGACAAGGGTTGGTCCTGATTTGTCTTTAGTTGTAGCAGACACAGACATAAAAATGTTCATGCCTTCAAACAGCTCTGATTCTGTTACATGAGAACCAGATTACATTTTCCATTGATTTAGATTAAATTATCGCCATCCTAGTAGTGAATAGCAATACCCTAAGTAACAAATAAACAAGTTTCAGGAAATTTCAAGAATAGAGGGCCTATGATTGTGAAAATCTTTAGCTCACAGCCTCTAAAGTGGTTATGAATATAAGTAAATGTAAGGGCTTTAATTATGAACTGCCTATTCCCAATGCCTAGCATTTTGTTTCAAAATAGCGTTTTGGATTTTGTGTTGAACGTGTCATTGTGGGATAGGCCTGTTAGATTCAAGAGTCCAACACTCATGTTGAGTAGCATATCAAATGCAAAACTATGATCTGTGTATACTAATCACACAGCTTGATGTCTGGATTATTATTATTATCATTATTTTTCTTATCTCGACTGGATGGTATTTACAGTGTGGGGTTCTGGGTTGCATCCATCACTTCTCTCACTATGTGCGCTGTTTCTTAGCACGCTCTTCTGCATGGTTCCTGGAGCTACTTTGGCATCTAGATTTTCCAGGTTCCTTTTCAGGGATCTTGGGATCGTGCCTAGTGTTCCTATGATTACAGACAATTTCCATTGGCATATCCCATATCCTTCTTATTTCTATTTTTAGGTCTTGATACTTAGCAATTTTTTCCTTCTTTCTCTTCTATTCTGCTATTCCATGGTACTGCAACATCAATAAGTGATACTTTCTTCTTGATTTTGTCAATCAACGTCAGGTCTGGTCTATTGGCACATATCACCCTATCTGTTCTGATACCATAGTCCCAGAAGATCTTTCCTTGATCGTTTTCTATCGCTCCCTCAGGTTGGTGTTCGTACCACTCATTACTGCAAACTAATTGGTGTTTATTGCACAGGCTCCAGTGGAGGGCTTTTGTAGCCTAGCTGAATCACCCCTCTTTTTGTACTGGTTCTGTGCAAGTGCCAGACATTCATTTGCCATGTGGTTTATGGTCCTGTCTTTCATATTGCACTTCCTGCTTATGGGTGAGATGTTATTTCCATCTACTGTTCTTTGGACATCTCTGGTTGTTAGGGCCTGGTCTTGCGCCACTGTTAGCATTCCTTCTGCTTTCTTCTTGAGTTCTCCCTCTGTAGCCTTTGCCATGTTTCATTGCATGCCAGTTCTTTAGTCTGTCTCATGGCTGTGTGTGCATTGGTTTCCTGTGCCATTCCCTTGTTTTGTTTTTCATTCTCCTGTCTCTGTATATTTCTGGGTCTTTGTCTGCTTTTATCAGTCCTTCTTCCCATGCACTCCTTAGCCACTCGTCTTCTCTGGTTTTCAGGTATTGCCCTAGTGCTCTGCTCTCGATGTTGATGCAGTCCTCTGTACTTAGCAGATCTCCCCCTCCTTTCTTTTCATGTTATGTATACGTAGTCTGTCTGTATTTGCTCTTGGGTGTAGCGCTTTGTGTAGTATTATCATGTCTTTCCTTCCTAATTTTCTGGTCCTTGCTGTGGAGTTCAGCCTTCGTCCACTCCACTGCTCTCACGCTGTAGCTGACTATTGGTACTCCCATGTGTTTGTGGCTTTCATCATGTTTCCGGCGTTGAGTTTTGACTGGAGTATTGCCTTAAGTCTGCATATATTCTTTCCTGATTGTATCCTTCATCTCTTGGTGTTTTATATCCTTTCCCTCTATTATTCCGAGGTATTTGTATCATCTATGTGTTTGATGGTATTCCCGTTGGGTAGCTTTATCCCTTCAGTCCTTGTCACTTGGCATTTTTGTATGTAGACCAAGGTGCATTTTTCTGTTCCAAACTCCATCCTGATGTCCCCAGATACAATCCTTACAGTCTGGATTAGGGCATCTAATTCCTTGATGCTCTTACCATACAGCTTGATGTCGTCCATGAACATCAGATGGTTAATTCTGTTGCCTCCTTTCTTAGTTGGTACCCAGCATCCATCTTCTGCAGTTTCAGTATACTGCAGTAACAACCAGGTATTGTATACAATCACATTTTACAATCACACTTGCTTTTGTTAAGCAAGAAATACTTACAGGGTATCATTGACGTTTGCCTCAGCTGTGTAAGTTATGCAAAGAATCTTTTTGTTTGCCATGCCATGTCCAACTTAGATATGATGTCATTGTATGGGCACTGAACCTTCTTAAGAATAACATGAATATTAAAAATGCATGTGGAATGAATTAATGTATTGTGATTCATTGGTATTGTATATGTACCATATTTTACCAAGTGGTTATTTTTCAGTACTGTGCTGGTAATGTATCTGTTGTCCACTCCTGTCAGTGTCACAGGCTGATGCTTCTAAGGCAGAGAGTTTGATGTGCCTTAAAATGCCAGACTCCTCTCTTAGAGCATTTATTTTGACATTCCTCTCATTTTCATCTTTTGTTTTCATCTGTTTGTACTGTATTTATATTAATTTATTCATGGTCTTGTTGTTACTTTGAAACAGCTGGACATTTTAGTGCATTGAAAGTTTGCTTGTCAAATTTGAGCATTTCTGTTACTTTTATTTTGCGTACCATGACATTTGAAGGCAGTCAGCTGACAATTGACATCTATTTGGTTTGTTGTCACAAGAGATGGTAATAATGACACTGTAGTCTTGTCACCGCTGGGAAATACAGTTTATGAATGCAGGTCACATTGGAAGAGTTGAATAGGGAGCTCTTTTACAGGAAGTCATCATTATCTTGGTTGATGTGTTTACAAAATCAGGTTCCGTCTTTCATGAGGTTAGGCAATATTTCTGCTGACTTGTGCCTCTTGTAAGGCTAATGTGAATTCCTATCTGGTCCACCTTTTCGTGTAACCCAATTTGCTGCGCCTTCCTACTGGTCTTTGTCATACTGATTTCATTTCTGCTGCTTTTCCAACCTTTAGTCTTTAATACCCCTCTATATGGCCAAGTCGGCAAATCAGCAGCTTCAGACTTCATAGAGGTCTGTGGCGCGGGGTCAAATCCGCAGCCAACCGGTCAGAGAGGCGGACACTTTGCTATCTGTGATTATGTATGTAATCAACAGATAGGTTTGCTTAAAAGCAGTTGGGTGTTACAGACTAATACACACACACAAACAAAGCCACTCCAACATCTAAAAACATAACAGACACCTCGCACATCTCGAACTGTCGACCTAACCGCTCACCTCTCCTCGCTGCTGGGAGAAAGGGAGCTGGTGATTGGTACGATACATGTACATGCGCTACCGGGGTCTAAGCGATGTCAGGCAGGGCAGCCGATCGAGACTACGGTCTACCCCAAAGCCAAATCAAAGTCCTTCAAAAGAAGGCATCGTGCTTACCCCACACAAAAAATGGGAAAAAGCACGTTAAAAAAAGAAGAGGAAGTCTTTAATACCCCTACAGGAAATATTGGATTATTTTCTTTATTGTCTAGACATATGGCCCTGAGTTCCATTCTTGATGCTGATATATGGACTTATATGCTGTACATCCAACTATCCAAGAATTTCTTGTCACAGTATAACACAATTTAGCCACCCCAGAAAGGTGTGATCAGCGGAGGGTACTGCTCTTTGTGAGGAACCATGCGCTCAGGGCTGAAATAATTACTTCTGTGCTCATACTGTCTACTTATCTTGCATTCATGCAATATACATCTCACATTTTGCCAATTCTGTAGTGCTGAAGTGGACTACATTAACCATATTTCAGTCATTTCCTTTGACCAGAAAGTGAGTCAGTCTCTTGTGTATGTATCCACATCCCGAGATAGAGACACCATAACTTACCACATCACAAACATCGCACTGAACTTTTTTAAGCTCCAAGGAGACCGTGAATGTTAACCAAGCTTTTTTCCAGTTCTAACTTCACTGTCAACTTGGAATAAAGTCAGCATATTTTATCATTTCTGTGTTGTTTTAGTGTCAGGATATATGTATGTGATGTAGTAATCCTCAATCTCATGCATTTTGAAGTGGAGAATAAATGAGTGGGAAAGTTTTCGAGTTCCTGCCAAGATAATCATTGCCATGTTTAAAGCTCTGTTCAGTCATGCCTATATCGAAAACTGTCTTGTTGATTTCGAGGTCTTTTGAGGCTTAAATTTTTTCTCTTTTTATGGGGGTTGGTCTCCCAAACTTAGACCATAGCTAACTACAGTTAGAGCTAAGGAGACCTAAGGTCACCTGTCAACGGCTGGTTGCCGGGGCATAAAAATAAAACTTCCAGACCAGTTAGGTGTCATGCCCTGCAATTTTGTCTTCGCATGCTAGATGTTTTGCTAGAACATTTCATTCTGGTGTGATTCAAGTGACAAAAGTCTTTTAAACCTGTCTGACAAAATCTAGAGCTGTTTAAAATGTGGAGACAACATTTTTCCAAAGGAACACACAACAAGAGGTGAGAGTTGGTTGCAATTGACATGCAGGTGACTTAGCACGTCCCGTGGATGATTTACATGGATGGATGCCAGCTCTCATCATAATAGGAACCCAACCCAGGAGACAATTAGTTGGTCATTTCAAGCTGATGAATTCCTGACTGGTTGAGTTTTAACTAGTGGACTCCAGGTATACAAAATGGAGCACAGTAAGTTTGGCAAAACTTACTGATTAAGAAGTATATTTTATTAAAGTAGTCAAGATCATGTGATGTAACTTTCACCAGGTTGTGAAATCAAGACTTATAAAGTAGTGGTGTGTAACTATGAAATTTGAAAATGATTTAAATAATTTGAGTAGGTTCTCAATTCTGTGCACTATAAATTTCCATGGGGCAGCATCATGCAGAATGGGGTTTAAGAAAGCAGTTTGGTGATTTTGTTCTCGTATAAAGCCTACGTGGCTTTATATCTGTTTGTAATACAGTAATAAGTCTTTGGAAGTATATGTAAATGCATTGTGCCTTCTTCAATCTTTACTTATATATTTCAGGTTGGTCTGCATAAGTGACACAAACTTGCAACTTCCTTGTGACAATGGCACTGAGGATATTTTACCAGTCACTAGAGGTGACAGATGAGCTCACGGGATAGGCTGCTGGTCCCAATGACGTCTGTTGTCAAAATGAAGAAGAATCATCACTTCGTTGAAAAAACCCAATGCAGAATAAGTGAACTTTTTCATTGATTTCATTGTATGAAGAACCATCTTGACTAATACACTGGGTTTTCTAGAGCAGTTTTGGAAGTACAAGTCATTTATTTATGATTTCTCAGCTTGATATTCACTGAAAAGATTGTATGATTGTAAAACCAATTTGTTTATTATGTTCTAGTGCCTTAAGTGTGAATGCTAATACCATATTAGATACAAAACGATTACTTTTACCAGTAAGATTAATGCCTGCTTTCTATAGAAGAAATTAATTGTTTTATATAAGTGATTACCAAGTAATTACATGGCCTATAGTTTCTTGCACGGCAGCTTAAATGAAAAAAATTAGTGGGTAATGCCTCGAAGTATAGTGCAGGAACTACAAGCAGACAACCTCAGCTTTGTTCTTAAATTTTCTGGTCGGAGACAGGATTTCAGTGATGTATTATCCCTGATTTCGAGTAACCTTCAAGCCTAAAGCTTTCAGGATCAGTATTTTATTGTTTGTTTTTAAGATCTGATTCAAATTTATCACATTTGCAAAAGTAGCAAATTCGCAATCAAACTGGTTAACTACCGTTAGCGTAGTTTACCACGCTACCACCTTTACCGGTTAATGTAATGAAACGTAAACATTGCGTTTGTTGCCGAACCAGTATTTATGGTAATGAAATGGTTATTTGCAAGTCTCAATTGATGTTTGACAGGATTTGAGTTATGTCTGTATGATGTTACCCAGTGTACTTTGAACAACGTTGGTAAAGGTCAACTTTCCTATGCCGGGTAGCATAAAAAACTTAAATATGTTCGCTACCTCGTTTACCGATTAGCGTAATAAAACACAAATATTGTGTTCTCAACCGAACCAATTTTTTTGGTATTGAAACACATATCGACAAGTCTCAAATAATGTTTGATAGTAATTGAGATATGTCTGTATGATGGCACTGGGTACTTCTAACTTTCGTGGCTAAGACTCAAAACCCTCCTTCTCATGATGACAGATTTGAATCCTTTTCCATACTGTCTCTTAATAACTTTGTTGACAACGATCTGGACGAATTGCTCCTTTTCCCTGTCAGAGCTCTACGCTGTTATCTGAAAAGGACTCGTCATCTGAGACCAGGGTCCTGAAGACTTTTCCTTAGCACTGGCCGGAACAAGGAAGAAATGTCCAAGAATACGATCTCCTCTTGGCGTCATGGAACTATCAGACAAGCTTATACTGTAGTTCGACTTCATGCACCAGTCCCAACACAGTGCATATAGGAGCACATAATGTTAGAGGTGTAGGCTTTTGTTTGGCATTCAAAGAGAACTTGTCTGTTCAAAGGATTTTGAAGGCTGGCACTTTTTGGCTTTGTCAGGTTGTTTTTAACCGGACTCCAGCTAACGCCAGAGAATTTATCCTTACATTAAGACCGAAGGTTTGTTAGTTATAAAAAATGCAAATTTATTTAAAATTTGTCCTTTTATTTGTGTTTTATTTAATTTCCTCTTTGCTCTGGCAGATCTAATGTAAGTTTTGTTATTATATCAATTTTCCTCTAGTTTCTGAGCAGATATCTCTGTCATTCATGTTTTCATTGATTTCGTAGGTATGGGTGTTACAGAGGCCTAGTTTATTTGTATTTTATTTGATTTCCTCTTTTCTGTGATAGATCTATAGTAAGTTTTGGCATTATTGTTATCAGTATTATCAAAAAATACATCCCAGAATGCCACGAACTTGCTAACCTTACTCCCAAAGACACCAGTGAATTACAAAGTGTCAGAGTGTCTTTTAAACTCACTAGAAGCAACAGCATCCATCAAAGAGCTTGAGAAATTTATCTGCAGTCTTGTAGTGTAGGTTATATAAGACTTGTAGGCATGACCAAATAGACATCCTGTGCCTGAACTCTCCTAGGGCTCACCTGAAGAATTCCTTCTTATTACCAGTTATGACTTGGACCATTGACTGATGGTCTCTTGTTTGTCACTTTTTGTAAGCTGATCTGTCACGTTCACAACTGATCCTGAATCCCCTTTTACTGCTGTGAGCAACCATATTTGCAGCAAATGTTCCTCACTGTAGAACTTCTCAGTTCCAGAGGGCCTTTATTTCTCACGCCGTTGGACTGTGAAGCAGCCTACCGGAGAATGTTGTGCAATTGGAAGTTTTGAAGTTCAAGCAAAGATGCAATGCATTGCTGCCTTAGTAGCATCCTCTTTGCATTTTAATACGTTTTACCTATCTGCAGTATTAATGTATTCATTTATTTTTTCTTTCTTAGCCAGTAAGATCTTGTCTTTCTTTATATCCCTCTGCCTCCTCTTACTTCTTCCTAATGAACACCATATAATATATACTGTACTTTGGAAGCTTGAATTTCAAGTTAGTGGCCCCTTTGGTGGGCTTGTTCCATATGAATAGGTATCATCTTCTTAATAATGGTAATAATAATAATTAAACAAGAGGTGGACTCTGGAACAAGGCCGTGTTTTAAAAATGAGATGGCCAGGTGGTACAATTTTATGTAGGTTACTGTAGGCAAAAACTTAAGAATTGTGAAGTTAAACATGAAACGGGTGACTCAAGATGTTAGTGAAGATATTAAATTTATAACAATTTTAACAACTTGTTGTGTAAAAGTTGAGAATAAGGTTAGTAAATGTGTCTGAGTTTTTCCCTGTCTGAATGATTTGTGAATGTTTTCGATGCCGTTACTAAAACCTTGATTTTTTTGCAGATTTTGGAATTTGTACAAAGTCCAGCTTACACTGAAGAATTATCATTTGAAAACTCTGGCCCAAGGAACAAGAGCTCATTCTGGCTTAAGGCCAGCGTCATTTAAAATCTGAGACGCATCGAATTTGCTCTAACACCACCCACCCACCTACCTTCCCATCACGTCTTCAGAATTTAATAGAATGATACATACGTTTCTTGTTACTGCTTTCCAGCAAAGTATAATGACGACATCTTGTGTTGTGGGGTGTATTTGTGTAGTTTTTTTTCAGTTTTAAGATGATTTTTCAAAGGTACCTGTGTACCTGTGTGATAGTTTTGGCTTAATAGGTACCTTGGAACATGTAAGTGTTTTTTTTAATGTTGTACAGTGAATGTTTGACTCTATGAGAGTATATGATCTTTGATAGTACTTCGGTATTGATTGATAGGTTTATTCACTTGCTCATTATTCATTTTTCCTTCCCTTCTCAGTATCCGAGTCTTGAAACCTCAACTATTGTAGCCTGCACTTGGATAATGTCTAGATTTCTGATAAGTAGCAGAGTTTGTTAAGTATTTTAGCATACAATTGAATATTGTCTAGATTTCTGATAAGTAGCAGAGTTTGTTAGGTAATAAAGACCATGTATTACAGCCGCAATTGAATATCGTCTAGATTTCTTATAAGTAACAGAGTCCATTAAGTAACAGATACCTTACGTTACAGCTGCAATTGAATATTGTGTAGATTTCTGGTAATTAACAGTAATTCTACATAGTTCCTAACCTGTACTATACACTTGAAAGTCAGTTTTAAGAGATTGATATATGGCAGGCATATACAAAAATAAGCATACTTAAATAGCTAATAACTAATGTCAGAAGGGTATCAAGTTGAGATATTTATTTTTTATTTTTATTAATTTCTGAAACTTGAATGATGCTTCGTTCTATAATGTCATATTCAGATAGCCTTCAAAAAATGCTTCTTTGTACAGACCATATTTTTCCCTTCTCAGTGACCCTGTAAGAAACAAATGTATAGGTTCTAGGTTACAGGTTCATAACCCTGTAACACCTCCTGTCGTAATAGTGAATGTTTATGGAACTCTTTTTACGTAAGAATACCTATGTGGATTTTTTGTAAAATTGATGTCATTTTTTGAAAGAATTTTATAATTGTTACACTATGATAATTTTAAGTTTCAAACAATTTCGTAAGTGTTATGCATTGTAATGAAATTATTTTTGAAGTAATTGTGATAATTTTGAAATAATTGTATAGTTGTGTCACGTAATGGTGAAATCATTTGTTAAATAATTTTAATAATTTTAAGTTGTACAGATGCCAGCGAGCTTATTCGTGTAACGGAACACGAAAAAGTATAATAATTTTTTGCGTGATTTATGTGCCTAGGGTTATGGCTATTTCCTGTAGACTGTAAATCATAAGCTTTTACAAATAGGTTCACTCACATGGTGCACTGTAGGCATTACTGTAGGCTGTTTGAGGCATCCCTTAGGCCCCCAGCTGCACCCACTTCTTTTTAGTCCAACCACACTAACTCCAAATCTCTTCAATTTCTGAAGTGCTGATTGGCGGAAAGTGCACCAGTGCTTGGCCTTGCAGCCAAAGCTTCCAGAAATAATTCACTTTCAGTTCACCCCAAGATTCTGGCGTTGCATTAACATAGGTCAGGGTTCGTTAAACGATGACTTGATATCCATGTAACATAGATAATTATATTTAATATACCATTAGCAAAATGTAGTCATTATTCTATTTGAGGTTTTATGTAAATCAATCGGTTCCTCTTGCATAAGTTAGACATTGGCTGGATAAGCAACAGTAGTCATCAGTTATTATTATTATTATTATTATTATTATTATTATTGTTGTTGTTGTTGTTGTTGTTGTAGCAAATTCTTTGTTTTAACTTTCAAAAAGAAGTTATCTGGTTTATATGAGTCTCAAGTTAACCTTGAAAGAAACATGCATAATTTTTGTTAATTTTAATTTTGAGAGATCTTAAATCTTAAATCATATTTTAGTGTTTTAGAATATATCTTAGAAAGTGAAATGAATAAGGAGATTGAAAATAGCAACATTGCATGTATTACAAAGAATTTGAAGGAGTTATAGGCATATCATTTGAAGAATCACACAAGAATTAGCAAAAACAGTCAAAAAACACATCGCATTTAAGCTTGTCTTGTGATATATGATATTAAGGCTTTGTAGAACCATAGTTTTCTAGTTGTTAATGAGTTTATTCATCTTTTTTTCACATTCTGATTGTGAAAACCAACTAAACAGATCTCATGTATTGATGGACTACCATTCCTGCGTGTTTTTCAAATTTAAAGTTCGGTTGACTTTTCAGCGTGAATCAGATTTCAGATTTTGCAACCACAATTTAGATTCCATTTCAGTGAGAAAGCTTTATTATAATTCATATTAAATATATTAATCATACTATATTTCCTGATAGCAGTTCATCGTAAAAACATTCAAAATGTATCAGTGTCACACCTTATGCAGTGAATTTTAGACTAGCTTTGGCTCATAGCATTTTCTATAATGCAATCACTCATTTATTTTCCAATGTAATATTACAGTGTTAGCCAATTTAATGTTACAATGGCAGCCAATTTAATATTTCAACGTTAGCTAATTTAGATGATGTAATGTTAACCAATTTAATGTTACAATGTTAGCCAGTTTAATGTTGCAATTTTAGAAATTAGATAAAGCTGTAAATTGTCATTAGGTCTATTGAATACAAAGATTCTTGCATTACTTGTTCTTCAGATCTGTTCAGGACAATAGATTATTTGCTCTAAAGCTCACTGGCATTCTGTAAACTTACTGTTGATTTTATGGTATATTTATCTTGTAAATTAAATTTGAACAGGCAGAACACATTCTGATTGTTTAAAGGATTATTTTTTGTTAAATGTAGCTGTGGTATCAGTTTCTAAATTTATTTTTGAAGGCTTTTGTTTAAATTCTTAAAATCATGAAGGTAGGATCTTCTAAGCTAGCAATATACATCCATAGAAGAATGTCACTTTAAAATTTCAGTGTTTTATGTTTTGAATGTCATTATTATCATAGGAATATTTTAACCAGACTTGACTAAAAATGTGTTGACTTTTGAAAGTGCTTCTGATTAATTGATTCTAGAATTATATTAAATTTGAGTAACAGAGGCGTTGGAGAAGTTGGATAGCCAAGTAAAATGTATTTTGTATCATTGTTAATCAGTTTTCAATAAGGCTATTTGGTTAATTTGAGTAACAGAGGCGTTGGAGAAGTTGGATAGCCAAGTAAAATGTATTTTGTATCATCGTTAATCAATTTTCAATAAGGCTATTTGGTTAATTTGAGTAACAGAGGAGTTGGAGAAGTTGGATAGCCAAGTAAAATGTATTTTGTATCATCATTAATCAGTTTTCAATAAGGCTATTTGGTTAGTTGTTAGCATTTCGTGTTCGTAGGTAGATTTTGTGGTTTAAACAGCTCACTCTGAGAGCCTTTTCAAACTCCTTTTTTGAAATAATAGTTAACACAAATATTACCAATATGTGTTGTGCCTGTTAGTGCCATAGAGAAGTTTAGTCTAACAACATATCGCAGCAATGGCCAAATCTTTGAATTCATTCAGAAAAAGTACATTTAATGGATGTGTTCATGTGTAGGTGGGTATGGGTTGGCTGGTTCAGTAAATTTAAGACGTTTCTTTTAGTATGATATGGGAAAAGTTTTCTGTTGTAGTTCAAAAAGTATACTACGTAGGCCTTCATACAATTTTAGGTCAGGCTAACCAAGTAGATAGCTTTACTTTTAAACTGAATGGTCTGTTTCTTACAGTTAAATGTAATTTGGACTTGCCCATAACTTATAACACCAGTGAAAAGTTTGTAGACATTATTGAAATATTTCCAGCATATGAATTTAGTTTGCAAAACTTCTGGCCTGCAACTCTGTAAGTTCTGTTTTATTTGTTGCACAGTAGAGCTGTATTTTATGTTTAGAACACTTAGGTTTATCAGCAACTTATTTTCTGAAATGATAAATAGTTTGAAAGTCTTTACTGTGAATGAATTTGGCCATTTCTGCACTATGGTACATCTCTAAAGTGATTTATAAATACGGTTATTGTACTTTTGAAAAAGGTTTCCTGTATGTAATTTGGTTATTGTTAAACAGAACTTTTTATAAGCCTTAAGTTAGCTTTGCTCTGTCACCAGAAATTCTTTTGACATAAATGTGGGCTTCCATATTTAATTCTTGAGCAAGAATTCTTTTGTAGTTACAGATTATCGAGGAGGGCTTAGCATAGGACTTTGCATTGATACAGTAATACAGTGAGTTAAGGTGTGTAATTGTAGATATTTTCAGATATATATTTTTACTTGATTTTTTATAGAAATTTAGTATGCAATATACAAAATACAGTACAAACTATTGATAAATGGGGTAAGGATTATGAAGGTATATTTTTAAAATATATATTTCTACTCAATTTTTATGGAAATTTTGTATTTTTACTTGATTTTTATAGAAATTTAGGGTTAGAACATACGAAATACAATACAAACTGTAATGATAAATTAGGTAGGGTTAGGTAACATTATGAAGGTTGGTCTGAAGACTATTATTTACATTCCAACCTCAGAGTAATTTTTTTTTTTTAAATATCTCAGGTAGACAATTTTCATAGGTTCAATAGGTATAGTAAAGGTAAATGAACTACTTTAAATCAAGGTATATAGAAAAACATATAATTCTTAATTTAAATCCTGGAGTTTGATCGAAGTGATACAATTTAGTTGAGGGTTTAATATATCAACGTATTAATATATCAGTTTTTAAGAAAATTCAAAAGGAAAGGAAATTTGTTATCATTTGAAGACCTACGCCATATTGTCAGAAGGATGAATACATAAAGAATAATTTAAGATTCAAAAGAATCTTGCTACAGGGTTGAATGTGGTCCCATACTTATGCCAAAAGGAAATCCACATTTGTAAAGTTGACATTGCTGTTAATAATTTAGTAAAAATTGATTGTCATGTTGAAGTTCTCTTCCAGACGTAGTTTAGTTGAACTGGAAATGTTTAAAAATAAAGGCCTGTGTGCCAACACCCGAAGGGGCTGGTCTTGTAAGACTTGCACTGGTAATAATTGAGTCTTTTAAGCCATTGCCCTGTTACCAGAGGCCTTAGGCCTATAGGAGCCAAAAAGCCCAGAGTGATGATTGTGGTTTAGTGTCAGTTTTCTCTGAATGGAAATGTTAATTGTAAGTTTTCTCTGAATGGAAATGTTAATTGTACATGACAGCTCTTTGGTTGCTGGAAGCATTTTGTCACCTGGAACAGTCTTCTAGTTGGTTGATATTGACTGGAATAGGTCTATAAAAGCAGTTTCATAAGACTGTAGAGATGGCTGCAGCTTAAGACTGTGTTTTTTACATTTTTGTGTCTTGCTTGTAGAGTGTTGTTACTTAGATTGGTCTGTAATTCTCAAAGGTGTTTTGTCAAGGAACCAAAGATAATTTTGGACACAGGAGAACTTGATGTAAAACTTGAGTCACAGTTGTAACTTGGCAAGTTCTTAAAATTTTAAAGTTTTTCTTAGCTAATTTTGAGCAAAGCTGCCTTTTTGTATGATGACTGGTGAGCGAACAAATGGATTAAGATTTTTTAAGACTCTCTCAGTAATCTAAGACTATTTTTAGCAGTGACATTTCTCAGTCTCTTTGAAGAACTTTTGTCGCTAAATTGGTTCCGCACTTGCATTCTGACAGTCGTAGTAGTCCTGTACATGAAAAGTATTTTTTAAAAACATAAGTAAAGAACTTGAGTAACTCTACCATGTAAAGTAAAAGACTTCCTCTTTATATCAGATGTTTTACAGAGGTTTAATTAGTTTTTGCTGTGTAATCTGATTTCTATAGTGAATGCATAAACAAGATTGTGATGCTCATTTTTATGAAGATGGAATATTCAGATAAGTTAAATAATCGGCCAAAGATCTTCCACACAGCTTTGAGAATAAAAGAATTTGGATAAACCTGGTACATTCTGCTGCTAAGATGCATAACTCACTAAAGTATGAGTTTATTCCAAATATACCTTGTCTGGTAATTGTACCTGTATTTATAACTAAATGAATTGATTACAAGGAAACATTACTGTATTTATTGTATTATATCTTTATTCATTTGATATGAAGTTGAAAAATGTTCATGTGTGCTCAATTAGACTTGAATTTCATAGTACTGTATTGAATTGTGATGAGACTGGAGTAATTAACTTTTAAAATATTTACAACATTGCATCTGTAGGAACATTGAAAAGCAAAAGTGTGTGAATGTTAATATCATTAATTTTAAGGGCTTTTTCAGTTTATAATTGTACCATTGTCCCATTAAGGAAAGGAAGAGTTTTGGAACACTTTCTTATACTCAGGCTACCAAAAACTTTCTAGAAGGGGACCCAGTATCACCTTATACATGTCCAAGTTTTTTGCACGTCTTGTTTCTTGTTGTGCAACTGTCCGAAGAAGAGTGAACATGCAACTGGCTGCATCATTTCACCAAGAAGTGGTGCAGCAACCTTTTCATTTTATTAGAATTGTCTGTGCATGTATTGTTACTTCCTGCTAATCCGTGTCAAAAGGTTTGAGCAAAATGGCCATTATCTGAAATAGATTCGTGTGGTTCTTGTGCCAAAACTAGTTAAAATTCACTGTCTTGAATAGAGGAAAATATTTATATATAGATATTATTGTCATGAATCTGTATAAACGTCACAAAAAGCTTTATATATATGTCGTTGTCACTGGTGTGTATTGATGTTTCTGAAGATGGGAGTTGAAATTTGTAAGTCAGTGATGTGCACAGGTGGACTTTTCAAAACCTGAGTTGTTGTTCTCTACAAAAAACGTTCACTGGAATGTCGGTCTCTGGGAAGTTCAAATTGTATCCAAGTGTTGTGGTCTCCGATTCCTAAGCCCTATTAATTTGTCCTTAGTATTCCATTTCCCTATATTATTGACAGTTAACCCTAGCGAGTGACAGTGTTTGTGTTAAGTGAAGCTCTCTTTGTAGTTTGGGCTTTTTAAGGTTGTCCTTTTCATGCAAACTTTCCTACTCCTAGTTTAAGACTGACAGGTGGCCAGACTTTTAAATAAAAGCCTGGTGCCCCTGGAAACTTGTTACTCCCTGTTTAAGCCTGACAGACTGACAGACAAGACTCTCAAGTGTTTGGGAAGTTGAAACTGAGTTGTTGCTTAGTTCTGACAAAGAATAAAGCGTACTCTGGAAGCCTGTAGGCAGGTGCATTCCCTAATCCAAATCATGGAATGACAACTGTTCATGATGACTTCGTAAGAGAAGTCAGGAAAACTTATTTAGCCTCATTTGCTGTTGCAGTTTGGACTTAACAAGACTTTGTTTAGGAATCCCAACTTTTTTAGACTTTCCTTATGAATTCCAGCTGATTTTAGACATTCCATACGAATTTCAGCTGGTTTTAAATCACATGAAGTTGGTAATGAGAATAATTTCATGACGTATCCGACATTAACTTGAGGTTCTTAGAGCTACAGATTTTATGAATCAGGAAATGAGAAAATCTTTATTTTTTCTCTAACGTAGGCTGAATTGGGATTGATATGATGGCAATAAATTTTGAGTCAAATTGTCATCCAGGTTGGACTACCAAATTATAATTAGTAGCACAGATGTTCATGTTTTAATTATTATAATTAGAAAGTAATTCAAAATAAACCACTGATTCATATTACTAGACTTGTAGGCTCAGCTGAAGGATTTCATAAAAAAAGATTTGAGAATAAATATAAAGTTTTAGAGGTTTTGACTGCTAAGTGACTAGGGACCAGAGCCAGAAAAGCCTTTGAAAAGGTAGTAGACTTAGATAGAAAGTCATGGAAGAAGATGGGAACTAAATCTAAAAATCTACAAGGCAGGAGAGATTAAAAGATGTCTTATCTCAGAGAGAAAAAAGCTAACATGAAAAATGGATAATCATGGAAATCTTTTAGGATTTAATGAGCTGACCATAAGTCTTCATCAAAGAATTTTAAGAGGATAAGTATCTCATATTCCATCCATTTTACAGGAGGCATTAGTGTTAGGCACTTAACATATACAGTGCTTGAATGTTTTTGAGTTGACAGGTTGTGGTATGCATTCATTCAGCTGTTAACTTTTTAGAACCTGGCAGAACTTGAGAGATTTTCCAAGACCATATTAGAACATTTGACATTTTTTCAAGAACTTAGCAGAACTTGAGGACATTTTTCATCAGAACTTGAGACGTTTTCCAAGGACTTATCAGAACTTGAGACATTTTCCAAGGACTTACCAGAACTTAAGACATTTTTCATCAGTACTTGCAATGTTTTCCAAGAAATCCGAACTTGGGACATTTTTCATTAGAACTTGAGATGTTTTCCAAGAAGGTATCCGAACTTAAGACATTTTTCATCAAAACTTGAGACGTTTTCCAAGAAATTATCAGAACTTATGACATTTTTCATCAGAACTTGAGATGTTTTCCAAGAACTTATCAGAACTTGAGGCTTTTTCCAAGAACTTATCAGAACTTAAGGCATTTTCTAAGACCCTATCATAACTTGAAACATTTTCAGCAACTTATCAGAACTTGAGACATTTTCCCAGAACATTTTTCAAGAACGTATCAGAACTTAAGACAATTTCCAAAATCTTATCAGAACTCAAGACATTTTCTAAGACCTTATCCAAACTTAAGACACTTTCCAAGAGTCTAACAGAACTTGTGACATTTCTCAGTAAGAAGTGAAGTGAATTGTCAGATTTTCATCCATTACTAATATCTTACGAAGTATTGGCTCTAATCCAATGGTAAAGGATTAAAAAGCATTTCATAGCCATTGTTTTTCGTTTAAAATCAGTGACGTTTTTGAGACCATACAGGAATACTGAGACGATCAATAATTGTGTCGTTATCGGTTGAAATCGGACATTTTTCAGACCATACAGGGTTACTGAGACAATCAATAATTGTGTCATTATCGGTTGAAGTCAGGGACAATTTTCAGACCATACAGGGTTACTGAGACAGTCAATAATTGTCACAATATCGGTTGAAGTCAGACATTTTGAGACCATTCAGGAATACTGAGACATTCAATAATTGTGTCATTATCATTTGAAATTGGGGACATATTGAGACCATACAGAGTTAACGAGATGCTTAATCCAGTAATCATGTCATTATCAGCTTGCTTTACCAGTTCGACAAAGTGTTATATGGTATAACTCAACTGAACTCTCGTGATGAGTCTTTTTGTCTTGTATTGTTGGTCTTCGTCAGTCTTCAGAATAGGAACTGAGGTCGGGAAACCTTTTTTAAAGATTATATACTGAGGAGAATATTATTCAAATTATCTCCTGACTGCCATTTTTTCCTATAAGTTCTTGTTCAGCAATTTTACTGTCCATTTCTGCTGCTGTCAGTACAGAAACTTTTTATTTAAAGGTGACATATTGGGTTGAATATTTACTCAGCTTATCTATGTCAGTTCTGCTGTTAGTGGTTCTCTGTGTTGCCTTGTAGAATCCATAGACCAATATATCTTGTTTCTGTCTCAAGGAATAACAATTTCACAACTTTTCACAATTCACAACACTGTCCTTGTGCAGGACACTTTCACCTCCTACAAAGGATGCGAGGATATCTTGCCTCTATGATGGAATCCTATTTCCGTTCACCGTTTTGAAGGATTGAGTGTGTCCCCCATTCCTGAATTCACACGAGATTTGTTCCTCTTTGAAGTGGTCTTCTTCAATCTGTTTTGAAAACTGATTTTAATTATGTAAGGTTTACGAATTCTGTACTCTTATATATCTTAAATCCATTCTGCATTCTCTCCCTCCATTTTGAAGGATTTATTCACTACTTTACTTAAATATATTTGCCCTGAATTGACTAACTAATCTGAGGGATTTATTTTTGCTCTAGTTTGTAATTCTGTTTCAAATTTCTTTCTCGTCTAAAGGATTTATCATGCATTTTTGGTACTAAATCCTGTCTAGATTTACCTTCTTGGCATGTGGGATTTAATATTACATTCTGGGTACCTTTATTTTGTTTTTATGGTCGTAAATCCTGTCTAGATTTACCTTTCCTGGAATGAGGGATTAGATACTTCATTATGGATTTCATCCTGTCTTGTGTAAACAATCTGGAAGTCCCTACATTGTTAAATCCAGTTTAAAAGTGGCCAAAGTCTGCCCGAAATAAGTTAATCCTCTTCTAACACCTTTGTAAATCCGTCGTAAATTTCATGCTGCATTGTGTAAACAGTCTGGGAGTTTGTTGCTTTGTTAAATCTAGTTAAAATAAACTTCCACTTTTACTGTAATTTTTTATGGGCACCATTCCTCCCAAATCTAGTGAGGCATACCCCACTTTGTGTTAGTTTTCCCAATTTCTTGGGAATCTCTCAGTAAATCTCTTTATCCTTACTGATTCTGATAGCATCCATTTTTATTCAGTGGGAGGTGGGAAGTCAGTGGTTCAAGCCATTGCTGCTGTGTTTCTTGTGGATGTTGCTCTACCATCAGCTGTAAAATTAGACTTCATAGGTCTAGATGCCGAGTGCAAGTTGTGATTCAGGTGTCAGCTGATAAGCTAGGTCTATTGGTATAGCCTCTTACAGGGAAATTCTGTTTCCTGTTTGGTTTTAAGGGATGATGTAAGTTTTCCCTGTTTAAAGAGGTTGTTTTGTCAGTCTCTTTGTAAATAAGAGTGAACTTACTTGCAATGCAAGTTGATAAGGTGTTACTCTTGTTCACAAGTCTTGTACAGTTGCCAAGACTGTGTTTTATTCAGTCATAATTATTGGATTGTTTTGGTCAATTATCCTTCAGTTTGATTTGTAATCTCTCTCTCTCTCTCTCTCTCTCTCTTCTTCCTCATGTGGTCTGTTGCCTTTTTTTTTTCACAATAAGGAAAGCATTTATTGCAAGAACTTCAAAGTTCTCCAGAGGGAAGATCGTGCTTTGAATAGGCTGTCATAAAATTTTTATATACATAACAGTGCTTCTCTGTAATTTCCAAGTGGTTTGTGCTTGTTTGTGTAAGTTTCATTGATGTTTGATGCTCCATTTGGTGGATAAATGTCTTATCCTGTCATTTTTGTGGTTGGTTCGTGAATGAACTTGGTTTTTCAGTAGTAAATTTTGGTTTATGAAAGGCTGAACTTTGGTTAGTACTAGTGGCTAACTTAGTCTTGTCATCAGAATGAGCACTGACTCTGTGTCTTGAACAGTATATATTTTCTGACTTTTTCCAATCCTTTTTGGTGTCCAAATTCTTGATGGAATAGAAAGAATGTGTTTTTAGTGAGGTTACCAAAATGTTTTCCATAATTTGGTAACACTCTGATGCCCATTTTGTTAGCAAGAAAGTTTTTCAACATTGAATTCCAGACTTTCATGTGTTAGGAATAAGACAAAGATTCATTTGCATAATGAGACAGTGATGTATATGACAGAAATGTCTGTATTTATATACATTTAATCAGGAATTGGTACAAGAAATTGGAAGAGTAATTGGCTTATCCTGGCGTAGTACTGAAGAGCCAGTAATGAAAGGAGAAGAATTATAGTCGGAGAAAGGTTTTGTACAATCACATGTCAACTTCAGTCTTGGATCTTCATTACAGTGACTAAAATATCGTCCTGTAGTTCTGGGATGGTGTCATTCTCCTATTTCTGTCCTTCAAAAACTTGTTCCTTGATTGGTTTGTTAATTTAAATTCTGTGGAGCTCATTCATAAGTCTGCAAGCTCAGAGAGAATGGGTCTTATCTGTGGGAGAGAAGATGAAGATTTTAGGCCTGTGTACTGCAAAAATATGTGCAGTAGTAAGGATTTACTTGCATTAATAGAATCCATATTTGTTGGTGAATGTGGTTTTAAATAATGTGAGTCGTATCTTTCTTGGAATATATTGGTGTGTCAGAGTAGTTATGTCAAAAATATGTCTTTGAAGGTTTAAAATTATTAAGTATAACCAGAGACTAGAAATGGCCATTTGCACAAAGAAAAACGATTAAAAAAGATGACATTTTAATATTTTTAAGCCTTTTGATTCACAGAACACGCAGGAAACAACTTTACAATGCACAGACGTTTTAGTTCAATGCAAAAGTCAGGTTGGCGTCCCACAAGGAGAGGTATTTGAATGGTACTTCTGGTATCTAAGGTGAACTTAATATCATTTGTATATCCCTCAGAAACCTACACCTTGAGAGGCCTGCTTCCTGTGCTAATTCGTCAATGCAGGGGAATGTGACAGCAGTCCGATCGGACACCTGTTGGCTGGGGTGAGGCTTTAGGGTGTCAGGGTAATACCTTGCATTGATGTCATCCCCTTTTCCGAAGTATTTTGCTCAACGTTAGAAGCACGGCGTGAATTTTTAAACTCTTGGACGTGTGTTTGGTCTTAACTGCTTTCTAGAGAGCTTTTGGTAACCTGGTATAGTTAAATGTGCTTGAAATAAGGACTCCTGCCTACAGTGGTGACTTGGGACGTTTAAATAAGCTGAAAAGTGTTTGATTATTAATAATATTTCATTCACATTCAAAGTAATTTTTTAATTGAAACTTTTATTTCCTTGTGTCATTTTGTAAATTTCCCTTAAATAAATGACCACATTCAACAAGCTTCTGCTTCAAATGTCGGTCGTAATTAGTCGTAACTAGACCTAAAGATATTTCACAGCTAACGTAAGATAGGCCCATGTTGATTTTAATAACTTGCATTAAATAGGTGAAGATATTCACAAAAAGTATTGTAACCTAGATATAGTCTTAGTATTGTAATAAGTGGCTTTCAAATGTTCCTGCTGATGTAACGATATTAAATAGGTCGAAGGTTTCTTACTGCATAAATCACAAGAATTCAATACAGTATTACCTCATTCACATGTCTGATTGAGCACACACTTAAAAGTAGTTCGTATTCAGGTCAAATTAAAGATATATTTATACTTTAAAAGCACGGAAATGCTTTCTTTATAATCAAAACATTTGATCATAAACACAGGGAAATGTTTGCTGGATACTGAAGGCTGTATTTGGAATATGCCTACGTTCTTTGGTGAATTTTGTATCACTGTAGTTCGAACGTTATTCTGCTTATCCAAATCGTCACTCAAAGAAGTGTGAAAGACCTATGGCTAATTCTAAAGCTTTCTAAATATTCTGTCTTCATAAACTGGACTTGCAGTCTGGGCCTGTGCATAACATTATAGAAGTTGGGTTATATAACAAGACTAGATGACCTTTGACATTCTGTAAAAACATCTTATAAAGAGGAAACCTTTTGGTTTATGGTATTTTTACTAAAGGACTCTATTTCAGTCTTGTTCTAAACATACTTTACATGTAAAGTAGACCTATTTTTAGACGTCATAATGTTAAGTAGGAAGCATTTTCACTGTGTTCTTCAAAGGGATTGTGAAACTAAACAGCCAAAAATGGTCTTAGGTCACTGAAATGAGTTCAGTCCTTATTCCATTTGTTACTTGAAGCAGTCTCTTGCAAGGCAGATTTGCTCCTAAGTTAGTTAAGTAGAACTTGGAAAGAAAAGTGACCTCTGGTCAAGTTACAAGTGTGACGCAAATGTTCTTGAGTCCTTCAGTGTCCAAGTTTATTTCTGGTTCTGCAGTTTGAACACCTTTACGAATTTCAGCTCAAGTAATAATGGCTTTACAAGTAAGGAAACAAAATGTAAGTAACACTGTCTCAAGTAATAAATCTCTACAGCTTTATGTACTTTTCAATAGACCTATTTCAGTCAAAGTTGAACCAACTGGAAAGTTTCCAGGTGACAGAAAGCTTCCAGTGACTAAACAGTTGGTAAGTACTCAAATCAAACTTTCCACTTAAGGGGAAAACGAACATTTTAACCCATTTAAAATTTCTCTGGGACGTTTTGGGACTTGTATATAGGTCCTTTGGTTTACAGGGCTGAATGAAAGGGCTAATTTTTGCCAGCATAATGTGTTTTATGAGGCCAGCCCCTATCTTGGGGGGGACACTAATGTATTGGTAAAAAAAAATTAAAATTTTTTATAATATTTTTCCATGTATGTTTTTACCTGTATGAGAAATAAAAGAATGTTTGAAGTTCTGTTTTTTATTGGTTTTCTCCTGAAATGTACATTTTCATTTCATAAAATTTTTTAACGTGTGAAAATTCATCAACCTGCATGATTACGGCATATGTAGAAAGGCATAACAGCATACATGTATAATTACAGCATAGAAAATAGTCTACATAACAGTTGCAAGCTGAAAGACATTCATACAGAAAATGTCCTTTACATATTACAAAATGTGATGCTGTAAGCTCATTTTCAAACTGCAATTTAGACACTGAAACCAAATTTGAGGATTACTGTATAACTCAGTTCCATGACACCTTCTCTCTTCATTGTGAACTAACTTATCCACAAAAAGCAAGAGAGAAAGTCTTGAAACTGCGTATTATACTATACTCTTGACACTGGTTTTTTACATTACAAATTATGTCTTGGTTACACGAGTACTTCATTGAGAAAACACCTAATTTTCAAGAACATAAGTGTTTTTTTAACATGGGCACTTACAATCGAGTCAAATACCTATGCTACCTCAAATATTAAAATCATATGTTTAATTGTATAAACTGCAAAACTGCTTTGAAGCTGAAAATTGCCAATTTAAAAAAAAAAAAAAAAAAATTTGCAAAATTACTCTGCAACTGAAAAATTTGACAATTTTAATAAAAAACTGCAAAATTACTTGGCAACAAAAATTCAAAAATTTTAATGCAACAAAGAAAACTACTAATCTAAATTACTTCTTTTTTTGATACTGAATAAACTCGGTTATTCTTAAAAATATCTCTGCAAAATTGCTCCTCGAAAAACATTTCCAGCAAAATTACTAAACACCATTTTAGCCTAAATTTTTGGTCAAAAAACAAGAACCTTTGTAGTCTCTTCTATGCAAGTTCCTCACAGCCTTAGGCTTCACTGAAACTGTCAAAGATTTGAGAAGAAATTGCTCTTTTGAACTACAAAATGGTGCAAATTTGAAGCGAGTTTAAACCAACACTATCTCTGCCAGCTTCTTAACAAGGTTTGATGTAGATTAAGTTCTCTATGGGGATATTTGCTCCCCAAATGTGTACTTTTACTAATAACGCACTTTTCCATGGTTTTCTTAAATGGTTCTACTACAGTAACAAACTGGACACTTTACTCACAAATATTGAAGCCACTTTGAATCTGAATTCCTAAAAATTAAACAATTGAATTATAGCAACAAATGACCTCTTGGATTCTGTGCAGTCGAAAGAACTAGAACTTAAAGCCTGTCAACAAAAATGAGCAAAAATGACGAAAAAAATGGAGTTAAATTTATGACTTGACAAACTGTAATGAAGTTACGTTTTGATGAGGAAAATGGATATTTAAAGTGCAATACTTTCACCATTCCAGAATATCCAACAGTAATGACCTACTGGACAGTTGGTTTAGGATTTTTTTTTTTTTTTTTTTTTTTTTTTTTTTTTTTTTTTTTTTTTAAGCCTGTTCTTTGTACATTTCTGCCCGACTCCAGGAATTTCTTTTAGACTGAATTTGCCACAAACTTCAAAACTTGAGTGTGTGTTCCAGGCAACTTTTCTAAGCACACTGGTCTTATGTTGTGGCTTTTATGTACATCAATATACTTTTCAGCAAGTACTGTAGAGATAGATTCTCCATAAAAATAATTTAAAAGTTACGAGCAATTTCTTCTCGACATTCACAAACCAAATAAGGGTGTTTGTGCATGTTTTGGCTTTTCACAGATTCTTCACAAAACAAGGAAGCTATCAAGTGGAGTTTACCCCCCATCAATTTTTTTTATTACAAAAAACATGAGCCCCTAACATCAATTCCAGAGGGTTTGAATACGTACATTTTTTTCCGCAACTTTCAACTTTCTGCTACAAGTTCAGTTTGAAGTTTTATAGGTTTGTGGGTCTTATAAAAGAATAGAACAATCCTCTTGCCCATTTCTGCCCAAAAAGCTTACATTTCTGGGCACTCAGGTTACCCCAAGAGTTTTATTAATCAATGAAGCGAAATTTCTTCTGGTTTGTTCTTTATCGAAGACTATATTTGAAGACTTTACTTCTCCAGTGAAAGAGAAATTCAAAAGTTTTGTTTGAAGTAAAAGAATGCAGTAAAAAAGATGAGTCTTGCTCTTCAATGAAGTAAGAAAGGTAAGTCTTACTCTTCAACTAAGTAAAAAAAGATGAGTCTTGCTCTTCAATGAAGTAAGAAAGATAAGTCTTACTCTTCAACTAAGTAAAAAAGATGAGTCTTGCTCTTCAATGAAGTAAGAAAGATAAGTCTTACTCTTCAATGAAGTACAAAGAGTAGGTCTTGCTCCTCAATGAAGTAAAAAGAGTGCATCTTACTCTTCAGTGATGTAAAAAAAGATTAAGTTTTACTCTTCACTGAAACGAAAAGATAAAACCAAGTCTTGTTCCTCAATGAGCTAAAAATTTGGGGCAAAGCAGAGTAGAAAAATCTAAGACATCTGGTTAGGAAGACAAAATGGACTGGCCAAAGAGCAAAACCCTGAAAGCAACACACCCTAGGGCCCAGGGGCCTGCTGCAAAGACCCTTAAGTTCTGTTGTCTAAGGTCTGTGTAGGGCAAACTGCAAATGAGATCCACTAAACAGTACAGTTCCCCTTTTTTTGACGGCCTAAAAGTCAAACAAGGGGAAAGTATACGATGACAAATACAGAACCTTATGAAAGAGGGAGCAAATTGTCAACCAACCAAAACTGGTGGTCTGGGAAGACTTGTATCTTCACGGCAACTTTTTGACCAAGTTTCAACTGTGACAGCTTGGTAAGTATTTGTGTAGAAAGGTCGAAGAGAAAATAAGGTTTATACTATACATATGCACCTTATGACCAAAGATATTAGAAAAAGATGGAAAACTGTCATTCAACGACTTAGTACCTTGGTCAGTATGTACTTATCCTAAAACAGCAAAGAGACTGATCATTTCAATACAACACCATCAGCAAAACCCACAAGAAGCAAGAGTCATTTGTGGATAGAAAGGATTTAGGTGTTACTGTACAAAAACTGACACAAATATACCACTCAATGTCAAAACAGTTTCAGGTCATGTCAATCAGAAGTTCAAGGACCAGGTAATGTGAAAACAGATTCAGGTCCAGCCTGTCTGAGGTTCAAGTGTTATCATACAAAAAAAAAAAAAAAAAAAAAAAACTGGGACAAATACATGGTACCATGTCATGTCAAACAGTTTGAGGTCCAATCTGCCAAGAGATTCCAGTGTATTGTACAAAAAACTGGGACATAAATAGTATGTCATGTCAAACAGTTCTCGGTCAACCCTGTATATTAGTGTTACTGTACAAAAAACTGAGAAAAATATACCATGTGATGTTAAAACAGTTTCAAGTCCAGTCAGTCAGAAGTTCAAGTTATTGTACAAAAAAACTGGACAAATACTATGTCACGTAATGTCAAAACAGTTCCAGGTATAATCTGTCAGAAGTTAAAATGTTATTGTACAAAAAAAAAACTGGTACAAATATATAGTACCAAGTCATGTCAAAAAGTTTTAGGTAGTAGTCTGTCAGAAGTTCAAGTGTTATTGTACAAAAAAAAACTGGTACAAATATATAGTACCAAGTCATGTCAAAAAGTTTTAGGTAGTAGTCTGTCAGAAGTTCAAGTGTTATTGTACAAAAAAAAACTGGTACAAATATATAGTACCAAGTCATGTCAAAAAGTTTTAGGTAGTAGTCTGTCAGAAGTTCAAGTGTTATTGTACAAAAAAAATGGAACAAATACTATACCATGTAATGTCAAAACAGTTTCCAGTACAGTCAGTCAGACGTTCAAGTGTTATCGTACAAAAAACTGGGACAAACATCCCATGTGACGTCACGACAATTTCAAGTCCAGCCTGTCAGAAAAGTGTTACCATACAAAGAGTTACAAAAACAAATGTGACATCCTTGGTTACTCACAAGACATTGGCTTCTCTTTCTCCCTCAAATATTTATCCACAATGACTAATTGCAGAGATAATATTAAACGACACTTCTAAACACCACATTTATATAAATCTCAAAGTACTGAATTTGTTACTAACTACTGAATTTATCACTTGGGCGCTGAGCCAAAACACACACAAACTACCCTTTAACCAACAGAGTGAGGTTTTAGAAACCACAAAAGTACTTTATTGAGAACAAATGTCAAAATACTGTATCAAGTTTTACATAAGCTTCCAATGACTTTACCAGTTTCTTTTAACTTTTCACTATGACCAAGCACAAGTTTACAACCCACAATTCACACAAAAAATCTTTTCTTCTCATTTTTGTCTCCTATACCACCTAGATGCATATTTTCTATAAAAGAAAACTATACAAGGCTTCAGTGTACCTATATCTGCTGACATTTCTCAAGTTTCAGATTCACAGGGAATTTTGTCAAAGCTGAAAATAACATTGCAAAGATGCAAGACCTAGAAGTTTTTAAGAAACCAATTCTAAATTCAATGATATACTAATTCGATGGCTGAAACAAACTTTGTTTTAAGGCTACAAGGAGTGGACTGCCCTAGAACAGAAGACTGCAGTATCTGCAAAAATACAAAACTGGGAAAAATAGTAGATAATCCTGTGCCTTACAACTTATTTTGCAGGTACTGCAAATGGGACACCCTAAATATCTGTAGAAAGAAAGCATTGAAGAATCACTGAAACTGCAGTAACTGTGTTATGTTTCAAGAGCCCAATAGTGTTATATCTCAGTTTCAAAAATTTTGCAGATACTGTAGTTTTCCATTTTAGGGCTGTACACACACAAGAAGCTGAATTCCAAGTCCATACTTTGAAAGAAGCTAGCTTATCAAGCTATAAAACTTACTTAAATGATGCCATAACTTTCAGTAGCACCTTAACCTGACAGATACTTAAGGGGTCTGGTTTTCTGATAAGTGACAAGGTTCGTTAACAAAGACTATATTCAAGCCTAGGCTTCAATACTTTCTAGATATCTAACAGCTAAAAGCAATTCTGCAGAGTTTTTAATCTACACTAACATTCAATTCAAGATATACAAATATGTCTAAAATGGTAGCATAGCAAAATGCAATCACAGAAACGTAGCTGGAAAAATGACTAAACTAATATTAAACTACTATAAATCCTACAAGAATTGAACGATGACATACTTGTTACTGCATTCGAGCAAAAATTATCCCTGAACATACCAGACTACCAACATAAATAGAGTGGACCCCTGCCTAATCACAGCTCCAGATTTGTGGCTTCTCCTACTTGCACATCACTTGAGGAAAATTTGCTTATTCACAGTATTTTTCATAGAGAAATATTCACACATTATTGTATTTTCATATTTTCATGATAAATGCACTCTTTGTGATAAAACTATTAAAATATTCAGGTATAAGCATTTTTAGAGGGTTTTTTGGTATTTTGAACTATCAAAATAAGGAGTTATAAGCACTTTTAGAGGGGTTTTATGTATTTGCAGACTCTAGCTATTCGCGGGGGCCGGTGGTATGCAACACCATTGAATGCCAGGGGTCGACTGTATACCTGATATTGAGCTGATGAGAATTATAGGTAAATAAACTGTGTGCTCTGAAACACATCTCTCCAACATTTCTGTTAATGGGACCATTATTTTTACTTCATCTCCTACCATTTACGAATGTCAATATTTCTGAATGACCCTTAAAAAATAATATTCTAGCACATAGAAAAATGTGGTCTATAAAAATGTAGTTGCAACTTGTAGCTCTGACTACCTTCTTTCTTGACAGTTTCTTGTAAATTCCAAGTGTGAGAATGGTGTCTGACTTGTCTAATTCATGCTCACAGGTTGTAGAGGCTTCCTGAAGATATGAGCAAGACATTAATGACATAAGGTGACAGCGAGATATTGAACTTAAGGGGTATGTTAAGATCTAAGATTGTTACAACCAGGCCCCAAGTGTCCCATGCCTAAGCCCCTGTTAAAACAGGGTCACAGGCTGAACAGTGACTGTCTGTAATCTTTCATTAAGGATATCTGGATAAAAATCTGTTTGGAAACAGCTACAGTAAATGTTTTAAAATTTAAATTAGTTGACAATGCAAAAATCACTTTACAAAAAAATGTGGTCAAGTTTCAATAAGCAAAATACAATAAATAGTTCTGTAGCTTAGTTATCATTATTACTATTATATTGCTACTTGGGCACAGCTGTAACATTCATATGTGCATCTCACCATTTTCACATAATCTGGTAAAGTTTCCTACCACCAACACTGTCCTACCAATCTCTATTTGTCTTCAATGTTCAAAGTACTTCTCTAGTAAGCTCAACTTTTCTCAGTAAAATAGCTATTTACCAATCTTTAGCAAATTTAAGGTACATATTGAAAACCAAACCATTTTACACAATACATTAGAACTGACCCATAATTACAGGAAAGCACTAGAGAATTAAACTGCTTTTGTTTTATAGAACTTCAAAATTTCATAATGCTGTACCAAGATCTTTTCTTTAAGTTTTGAATACCAAAAAGAGAGACTTCCCTAGTTTATTTAATAACTGTAAATAAAGTTATTTTATCAAAATCAAAATAGCTTAATAATATTCTAAGACTTTTGGCATTGATATACAATTCAGAAGATAGATTGCGGTTTATATGGAACAAGCCAACAGGGCCCACTGACTTTAAATTCAAGCTTCAAAAGAATATAGTGCTTATTTAAAAGAAGTTACAGAAGATAATATAATACGAGGTTCAAATTTCACTGTTATCTCACTATCTTCATTCTGTCCCAGGCCAAGGTCCAAAACTTTAAACTGCATCAAAGTTTCTGTGAAAACATACCTCTCAATCTATAGTTTTGGCTCCAACTGAATGGCAATTTCTATCCTGCCCAAATTGAACATTTCTTCACGGATGCATTATCTATGTTTGTCAAACTGCTTCATTTGCAGAACCATTGCCAGACTTCTTTGCGTCATCATCTTCAAAGTTGTGTCATTCCATTCCAGAAGTTGCATACTGTGGACACCCTGAAATGATGAGAGACAAGTTAATTAAATCGTGGAAAATAAAGGTCTTTTGGTTACATGGTAACAAAGTAAGGATACAATTAGCCACGACCTAGCCTAAATTATTCTATAGAGAGGCTTCTGTTACGAAAAGGGGCACAGATGGGGTCTGTAGGACTTTATGGAAATATATATTCCTATAATTCCTTTCAATCTTGACAACAGCAACTGTTTTACATTTAAATTAAAAAGTTTGGTCTTCAATGTAAATTTTATTACAAACTAACAAGCTTTATAATGCAAATAAATTATTATTATTATTATTATTATATTATTATTATTCCATCAAGACTTGCTGAGAACAGGAAAAGGTACCATCATATAGAACCAACTTCTTAAGAGAAGAGCGAATATCATAAAAATGAAGTACCTGGGACTGTCTATAACCTTACTAAGAGTTTAAAAAATGTCCCAAAATCCGGATGAACATAAATCAGAAAGAACTTCAGGATTTAAGGATAAAGAATCATTTATTACTCTATTTATAATGTGAACAACAAAAAGTTCTCCTTGCCATAATTTTTCTAATGTAATGAAAGGCTACTATGGCAAACTGGCTAAAATCAAAATATATTAACTTCATAAAGACTTCATTTAGAACAAACTTTCAAAGCTTGTTACTGAACTCCAAGAAAATGAAAAAGACTGACTTGCATATGTTCTATGAGGGGTATATCAGATATATTTCAAGAGATCAGAAGTGACTACTTAATGAAAATCAAGAACCACAGTATTTTTTGCTGTACAGCCAATAATTTAAGACAGATTCAAATGGTTGTAATGGTGAAATTTTGCTGAATTCCTGAGCTATTGTATACTACAAAAATTGCTGAACTTTTTAACAACCAAGGACCATAAATTAATGAGGGTGATCTCCAACTGCTTAAATTCGAACACCTGAAATAAATTCTTATCAGGTCCTACCACCAGTAATTTCAGGCCCTACACCTGTACCTTTAAAACCTCTTAAGAAATCTATTGAATTTATAGTTAACTTCAACAGCATTTCTTTGAAAACTAATTTTACAAATAGTAAAAATCCTGAGTGAGGACAGTACCAAGTAGGGAGTTTTCACTTACTTCCTATGTGATCACAGCTGAGATGTTCCCTGGCATATCTTTATGTTTTCATTACTTTTTCTGCAGTTGTCATTTTGGCGAGTGTCTTCTCCCAATAATTTTTTCACGAGTCTTCTGCCTACATGGCAAGACGTACCTCTATTCAGCGATGTTTTCCCGTTTTGCTCACAAGGTTCTGTAGTAGAAGCCTGCAAAGGTCAATTCTCTATGAACAGAGTATTACTGTACTCTCATAAATATGAAATGATAAGAGCCTAATTCTTCCAGTAATGAGCTGATCAACATAGTTTTCCTACATATCTCCTGACCTCAAGCACTGTAGTATGCTCAACTTTTCTCAGAAAAATAGCCATTTACAAATTTTTATAAGCAAATTTAAAGTACTTATTGAAAACCAAACCATTTTACACAATACATTAGAACTGACCCATAATTACAGGAAAATACTAGAATATTAAACTGGTTTTGTTTTTAAGAACTTCAAAATTTCATAATGCTGTACCAAGATCTTTTCTCTAAGTTATGAAGGTACCAAAAAGAAGGACTTCCCAAGTTTATTTGATTATTGTAAGTAAAGTTATATTATCAAAATGAAATTAACTTAATATTCTAAGACTTTTGGCATTGATATAATTCAGTAGATAGATCCCTGCTTATATTGAACAAGCCAACAGGGCCCACTGACTTCATATTCAAGCTTCAAAAGAACATTGTGCCTATTTAAAAGAAGTGACAAGATATTAGGAAACATGAGCTTCAAATTTCACAGTTATCTCACTATCTTCATTCTGTCCGAAGCCAAACTCCAAAACTTTAAACTGCATCAAAGTTTCTGTGAAAACATACCTCTCAATCTATAGTTTTGGCTTCAACTGAATGGCAATTTCTATCACGACCAAATCGAACATTTCTTCAAGGATGCATTACCAATGTTTGTCAAACTGCTTCATTTGCAGAACCATTGCCAAACTTCTTTGTGTCATCTTCTTCAAAGTTGTGTCATTCCATTCCAGAAGTTGCATACTGTGGACACCCTGAAATGATGAGAGAAGTTAATTAAATTGTGGAAAATCAAGGCCTTTTGGTTACATGGTAACAAAGTAGGGACACAATTAGTTATGACCTAGCCTAAAGTATTCTATAGACAGGCTTCTGTTACAAAAAGGGGCACAGATGGGGTCTGTAGGACTTTACAAAAGTTATATTTCTATCATTCTTCTCAATCTCGACAACAGCAACTGTTTTACATTTAAGAAGTTTGGTCTTCAATGTAAGTTTTATTACAAACTAACAGAGGCTTTATAACACAAATAAACTCTTACTATTATTGTTATTGCTCCATCAAGACTTCCATCTAAAACCAAACCCTTCAAGAGAAGAGCGAATACCATTAAAACAAAGTGTCTGGGACTGTCTATAACCTTACTAAGAGTTTAAAAAATGTCCCAAAACCTGGGAGAATGTAAATGAGAGAGAAATTCTGGATTAAGGATAAAAATGACTCATTTATTACTCTGTTTATAATGTGAACAACGAAAAGTTCTTGCTGTCATTTTTCTAATGTAATGAATGGCAAACTGGCCAAAATCAAAATATACTAACTTCATAAAGACTTCATTGAGAACATTCTATCAAAGCTTATTACTAAATTTCAAGAAAATGGAAATGACTGGCTTGCATATAAACTGAGGGGAATAGATATATTTCAGGAGATCATAATTGACTATTTACTGAAAATCAAGTATTTTTTGCTGTACAACCAATAATTTAAGATAGATTCAAATGGCTGTAGTGGTGAAATTTTTCTGAATTCCTGAACTACTGTAAACTACAAAAATTGCTGAACTCTTTAACAACCAAGGACCATAAATTAGTGAGTGTGATCTCTAACTCCTTAAATTCAAACACCTAAAATAAAGTCTTATCAGGTCCTACCACCGGTAATTTCAGGCCCTATACCTGTACCTTTAAAACCTCTTAAGAAATCTATTGAATTTACAGTTAACTTCAATGGCATTTCTTTGAAAACTAACTTTACAAATAATAAAAATCCTGAGTGAGGACAGCACCAAGTAAGGAGTTTCCACTTACTTCGCATGTGATCACAACCGAGGTGTTCCCTAGCATATCTTTGTTTTCGTTACTTTTCCAGCAGTCGCAGTGTCTTCTCCCAAAATTTTTTCATCATTCTTCTGCCTACTTCGCAAGACGTACCTCTATTCGGCGATGTTTTCCCCGGTTTGCTCGCAAGGTTCTGTAATAGGAACCTGCAAAGGTCAATTCTCTATGAACAGAGGATAACTAACATAAATATGAAATGATATAGCCTAAACTTTCCGTTAATGAGCTGATCAAGATAGTTTTCCTACATATCTCCTGACCTCAAGCACTGTAGTACAGAAAGTGAGACACCAAAGTAAAAAATACCAGTTCAAACTTTCTCACAGAATTCATTTATAAAACGGCAGCTAACTTTCTTTCTTTCTTTCTTTCAATCTTCAGCTGAAAACCCTTATGGGAAATCTGCAGAGAGAGAGAGAGAGAGAGAGAGAGAGAGAGAGAGAGAGAGAGAGAGAGAGAGAGAGAGAGAGAGAGAGAGAGAATAAAATAGAATATAGAATTTAGGCCAAAGGCCAAGCGCTGGGACCTATGCGGTCATTCAACACCGATACAGAAAGTGACAGTTAGAAGGCTTGAAAGGTGTAACAGGAGGAAAACCTCAAAGCAAATGAATCCACATTCTAGTTAATGACCATGATAAAACTCCTGGCAAACTAGTGAATGTTAATTATATGATAAATATGGTAGCCTGGAAAGTCATTCATGCGCTCGGCTCAATTCTGCAAATTCAACGAATACCACCTCCTCTTACAACACAGCATTTTACGCAAGAGACCTTTTAAATGGCGCTATACCAGATGATGTCACATTTACTGGAAAGTTTAATCGATTTTGGCCTTAATACAGTTGCTGTAATGCAGTATCCTATGCAAAACCTTGTTACTTTGATAGCTAGCTATGTTAGCTTGGAAACAAATTGGGTTCTTATTAACCCTTAAACGCCGAGCCTCTATTTACAAAGGTGTTTGCCGTATGCCGGCGGCGTTCGGGAGTTAGCGCCGAAGCGGAAAAAAGGTTTTTTCAAAAAATCACAGCACGCTTAGTTTTTAAGATTAAGAGTTAATTTTTGGCTCCTTTTTTTTTTGTCATTGCCTGAAGTTTAGTATGCAACCATCAGAAATGAAAAAAAAAATCATCATATATATATATTGAAATATATGACTGCAAAAAAAAATTTCATATATAATTGTATACAAATCACGCTGTGAGCAAAACGGTTAAAGCTAATGAGTTATTTTTTTTTTCTCTGTATTGTACACTAAATTGCGATGATTTTGGTATATAACAAATTGTAAAACAATCAAAGCAACACAGAAAATATTATCACAAAATGATGCATAAATTCATAATGTGCGGACATAAAAAAAAGTTTTTTTTCAAAAATTCACCATAAATCGAAATATTGCGCTAGAGACTTCCCGTTTGTTGCAAAATGAAGGTAATTGATTGAATATTACTACTGTAAGTGTTTTAGCTTACAATTGCAGTTTTTCACCATTTCAGTCGAGTTAAAGTTGCCCAAAGGTTGAAGTTTTTCTATTTATCGTGATTTATATGAAAATATTTCAAAACTGATAAAAGCTACAACCATGAGTTATTTTTTGTTGCATTCTGCATGAAATTGCACATATTTTCATATATAAAACTTATGTAACAACTAATATAAAACAGTGCAAACATTACAACAAAGTGACGAAAGAATTTCAGAGATGTTCGGCCGAGTTACCGCGCGGACATAAGGAAAATTTTTTTCCAAAAATTCACCATAAATCAAAATATTGTGCTAGAGACTTCCAATTTGTTGCAAAATGAAGGTACATGATTGAATATTACTAGAATGTAAGAGTTTTAGCTTACAATTGCGTTTTTCAACCATTTCGGTCGAGTCAAAGTTGACTGAAGGTTGAAATTGTGGCACTTATCGTGATTTATATGAAAATATTTCAAAACTGATGAAAGCTACAACCATGAGTTATTTTGTGTTGTATTCTACATGAAATTGCACACATTTTCATATATAAAACTTTATGTAACGACTAATATAAAACAGTGCAAACATTACAACAAAGTGACGAAAGAATTTCTGAGATGTTCGACAGTTACCGCGCGCGGACGTAAGGAAAAATTTTGTTCTCAAAAATTCACCATAAATCAAAATATTGTGCTAGAGACTTTCAATTTGTTGCAAAATGAATGTAAATGATTGAATATTACTATAATGTAAGAGTTTTAGCTTACAATTGCATTTTTCGACCATTTCTGTCTTGTCAAAGTTGACCGAAGATTGAAATTTTTTTGTAGTCGACGTACAGTACGTCCACTCGTCACCCGACAGACAATTTTAGTCGACTTATGATACGTCCAGTCGGCGTTTAAGGGTTAACTGTACAAAAAGGTTACTGTATTAATGCCTTCCTAATGAATAAAATTTTAAGACCCATAAACCATAAGTTCAACACCAATTTGGATTAATCAAATATTCAGCTCTGCATTCTTTTGACAGGAAACCATTTGTCTGAAACACTGAAAACTAAATAACAAATGGTTTCAGCTTCATCCATGAAAGCTTGGGGGATTCTTGCAAAAGATCAGGGTTTGTTACCATGATAAAGTCTTTGATTTTGCTAAGAACTTTACTAGTGAATAAGAATTAATGGTATTGGTTTTAACCATTTATATTTTCTGTTACGCTGGATATAAACTATATGTTTATTTAGTATTAACTAGGTAAAATAAAAGATATGTCTCTTACCATTTAACAGTAACTGGCCGCATAATGTATAAAATTTGAACTTCCAGCTGCTTTGTCCAGATGTGACACCCATAAACCTGAAAGACAAGGTGTAGTTGAATCAAACCTGCACCCTAGCACACGGATTATGGAATGGAATGAGGAATATAAATTTAAGCATTGAAGGTCACTCCATAATGAAAGAGAGAGTAAAACCATAAACTCAGGAAGAAGTGTCATTAAAACATAACTGAGCTATGGTAATATACGTTATTTCCCAGATACGATACGCAGAACACGACATTCTTTTTCCACAATTAGTCTAAGCCAAATTGATAGCAACATTCATAAAGAACTAACAACAATTTTAATGCTTAGAACTTGCTATAACAGCCCTTGTACAGTGCTACCTGTCAAAATATTTACCTCCATGTACTAATCAAGATCCTGTTGCCTAACTGTCTACGAGATAACCAAATGTGCAGATGTTAAATGCAGCCGAGTGCTGTACACAATTAACTAATGGACACTTTTGGAATCTGGCTTTCTGATAAGTAACACTGACTATATTATGACCTGCACTTGAATACTTTCTACATACCTTACACTTTAACAGCAATACCATATTGTTCCTAACCTCACTAACCTGTATTTTACATTCACATTCAATTTAAGACTTGTTTAAATATGTACCATATCTAAAATGGTGGCCTAGCAAAAAAAAATGGTGATAATGTCGTTTATTAAGTTGATGTGTTACTGAACGTTGCTGTATCAAGTGTATGCTGTTAAATCTGACACTTGTGGAAAGCACAGCAGGAGGCTTCAGTACTGTGTACAGTAAACTAATAAGCTTAACTATTTCCTTCTTGGGTTCCATACTTATAGGCTATATAATACAAACTACTGTATATATAAAACAAGAAACAGCAGCTTTTAATGTCAATCAACTTCTACTTGCATTTTTTACTAAACATACTGTTTTGCACTTGTACTGACACTTTACTTATTGATAGATTAATGAACGTATCTCAAGATTATCAAACCACATAATAAAAACTTTCAAAATTATTCATAAACTTACCAATTTCAAAGAATGGCCGACTCCAGTCTAATCACGAAGGCTGGATAACATCGTACCACGACATCAACTGACCTTTCTGGACGTGAAAGTGGGAGTCCGATCACTTCACTAAAAAGTAGTTTCTATTCAAACTGTGGCGAAATGGCCGCAATTCTTCAAGCGACGCCTGGACAGTGAACCTGAAAATGAAAATACATAAATTACTTATTCACACAAGAGTTGATACAAATAATATATATATAAAAAAGTCTTAAACTGCAAGGTTTGGTCGACTGACTTACGGTTACTACGACAGGATTCAAAACTGCAAGGAAATTATGCTTTACAATTCCTCTAAGGAAATGATAACTCACTGCAGTTTGTTAATTTGTGATAAAAACTTCATCATTATTTACCTCTTAGTTCAAAGCTAAAACAATCATTTCTGCTGTATCCTTCCATACAAAAAACACATTTACCTTAGCACTTTAAATAACCATAATAATGCCCAATGCAACTATATAACAATAATTAGCCCTTTATGGTAACTTCTACATTATGCTAAATACCCTACAATCTTGTCTAATGGCCTACAGTTTTGTCTAAGACTTTAACAGCCATTTGTCAGTTAAAACAGCAAAATGGTCTTAAACCTTAGGCTATTGATGCCTATTAGCCAATATACTAACCTCAGAAGTACCTTAAGTACTAAACCTTGCCTATTAGGCTATAATTATTCATGTAAAATAACCTCCTACAATATATGGATACACATTTAAAATAGTTTTGAGTATAATATATTTATATAGGCTAAATATAATTAAAGAGGTATGTATAGCCTATATCAGTCATTTAGGTCATGATTAAATACGCCTTGTTTGTCCTTAACCGTCAACACCAAAAGCTAATATTAACTTCCACTAAAAACTGCACACCAGAATTAGTTAACAGTGACATAACTACTATTATAATTTGAATTAAGCATTATGGTACTATATTTTAGTCAAATATATACCCTTGAGTCACTCAAATCATCAATTAAAGTATTTTTATATATATTTAAATACGCCTTGTTTGCCCTTAACCGTGAACCCTGAAAGCTAATATGATTAACTTCCACCAAAACCCCACTCTTTAAATGTTAATTTTAGGGATGTAACTATATTTTAACTCGAATCAAAAGTTTTAGAAGCGTAGCTTAGTCATAAATATAACCCTGAGTCACTCAACTCATTAATTAAAGTTTATTGTATATTTAGACGAGTCACACTGACATCCGCCATTTGTCCTTAACTGCCAACCCAAAAACCTAATATGATTACCACTATAATGCCTCCTGGGCGTTAATTACATACCTGGCATAATTACTGCCGTTATTACCGTTGTAATTAGAATCAAATTACACCATCGAGTCACTTCATAATGGTAACTGACGTCGGTTTTACGCTTAAATATGCCCAAGGCTGGTAGAGCCGGCCACATGGGTTCCTCGTCTCTTCAAACTTGATGCCTTTAGTCCTCATATATCTTAAATACGGCATTTTAATACCATTTTCTGCGTTCTTATTTAATCCAGCCATCTTTATACACAATAGAAGTATATACGTATCTCACTTTAACGGCGATATAAGAGCAAATAGAGTAAGAAATTGTTCAGAAGGTCTTCTCACAACAAGATCACAACAGAGAGAGAGAGAGACTGTGAGCGATAACGAGCTTAAAATAAACAGTAAAAAATATATTATATCGTAAAATCATTTATGGAATATAATCAAATTGTTTCCAATGAAACCTTCAATTTATTAATTATCTCATTAAAAATTCATACTCAATGTCATATTCATCGTATATTTAAAATTCATGTGCTTCCAAAAATGAATGACATCGTAACATAAAGATTGAATATAATCGAGTTATTTTCAATGCAAACTTTCATTTAACTGATGTAATATTTAATATTCATATTCCAAGTCATATTTATCGTACATTTTAAAATATATCTTTCGTAATAGTTTTAGGCTCGTCGTATTTAGGAATTTCACGGGGTCTGCGCCGCTATGGACATCTGTTGGGGAATTAAATAACTAAAATAATAAAAAATAAATAAAAATAGACCATATTAGGTAACTGGGAATTTTATTAGTTTACGGAAACATTCAATCTTCGATTTTACGTTATATAACAACGAATTTCAACGATTTAATATACGACATACTCTAATGAATCTTTCTTGTTTACTTTGGCATCAAAGATGATTGTTTAATCTTGCTAAAATTGCCAAAATTAATCATTTTAAAAACATTGCTAAGCAACTGTCAAACTTAAGGCTTCGTTTAGCATATAACTATTGTCTAAGCTTAAATATTTTGATATATAAATATCTATATTTATTCATGTCATGATATATAAGAAAAAGACTATAATGGTATATTGATTCATATTAAAAAATTACCAATAATGACGTATTTTGATCAAAACGGAGAAATCTAAAAGGTGTTTTCCTATGATTGTCTGGTATAACAAACTGTCAGATGAACTTTCAAACTTGACGCAGATTTTGAAGTAAAACACGAAGTAGTATTCTATAACTCAATAAACAGACAATGTACGGACATTTACTGAATTAAATATAGTATTCATAAGTGTTAAGCAATGATACAGCTAACTTTATTCTCAAATTAGATATTTTTAGGCAAATTTTCTTAAGTCGTCTTCTAAAATATTATCATGATATCATTTGCAGGGAAACTGGGCTAAAATTAAATGAATTCGTCAGATATAATAAAATGTATTCAGTTTAGGCTGAATCGATATTAAATGTGCATTAAATCATATCTTAATGTAAATAAATGAGTCAGGGCCACATTCTTTAAAGATTTATGTGACATAATGCTATTACTAGTAGCTGGCAATACCTAATAATTATGTAGAATATTATCTTTGATTTAAAGAGTGCTTCATCAAATCAAACTCTGTTGAATTAATTATTTGAATTATTACATAAATCATAACTCATTGGCTATAAAGGCTACTTAGTTAAAGTTACCGGAATGAGCTAGATAATTATATATAAAATAACTGACAGCAGCTAATGCAACTCACGTAACTCGAACGCCTTTGATATATTATAAGTTAAAGCTAAACCTTTTCAGTCTAACCCACAATAAATCTAAAACATACCAAAGTTTCTATATTAATATTAAAAAAAGTTGTGATATATCATTTTAAGGATTACATCTCTTCGTCATATTTTTATTTAACGCTTCTACCCCTTCTCAAAATTCGTCTGCCCTGTGTCTCGCTTGTTGGGGCATTCTCAAAAAAGGACTATTGTCTTGGACATTTAAAAATCGATAATACACTTCACGTCTTTATTATTGAAAGAAATATCTGTAAAATCTGACATTTATTAATAGTTTGCGGCAAAAAATGTATTTTTTATTGAAAAATAAAACGATTTTTAAAGCTTCCTGCTCCGAGGGTTTTGGTCACTCTAAAAATCGGACGAATTTGCTGAAGAGATGAACACGAAAATTTAAAAATAATTTAAAGAAATTCGGGGATTTAAAATGCTCTGTTGGACATTCAACAGAGAACACATAAGAAAACCTATGAAACTTCAAGTTTACAAATATATCCCTGTCATGTCTGCCTCTTCTGTTCACGTGCGTTGCCTGTATGTCTGTCTGTAGCACTGCTGAGTTTTGGTGAGTGCGTCTCTCTCTCTCTCTCTCTCTCTCTCTCTCTCTCTCTCTCTCTCTCTCTCTCTCTCTCTCTCTCAGTCCATATGGAGGTAGCCACGTTTTTGCTGTATCATGTAGCCTAATTACGTCATTCGTTTCTTATATCTTGTACATTGCATGGAATTTTTCATTAAATAATAAAAAATCTGAAAAAAAATTCAACATGCTTTTATTGAAATGCACTAAAAAGTAAAAAATAATTTTTTGAGACACAACAGCATTTTCTTACAATTATTCATGTCTACAAAAATAAAAGCATGGGCTCCAAACGTGGAAGGGAATGCTACAAAAAAAAAAAAAAAAAAATATATATATATATATATATATATATATATATATATATATATATATACATATACATATATATATAATATATATATATATATATATATATATATATATATATATATATAAATATATTTATTTTCTTGTAGCATTTGCTTCCATGTTTGGGCCCACGCTTTTATTTTTGTAGACATGAATAATTGTAAGAAAATCCTGTTGTGTCTCAAAATATATATATATATATATATATATATATATATATATATATATATATTAATATATATATATATATATATATATATATATATATATATATATAATATATATATATATATATATATATATA
>JANJGK010004229.1:55000-66765 GCA_039081455.1 Macrobrachium rosenbergii | reverse complement strand
CAGGAATTAAACCCAAATATTCTGTTTACGTGGAAAAATATCTTTGTTTCATCGCTAAAAGAGAAAATGTTCTCTGCCCTTAAGCCCCATCATTTGTTTTAGCAATGTATTTAACAGAGAATTTATTTCATGTTATAGGTAAATATTTACTTTAAAATATAACATCTTTGTAGTCTCAATTTTTTTCTGTACGCTCGTGTTAGTGTATAAGGCGTGTTCATGATTATGCAAAAAATACTCGCAAATATATCAGCTATATAAGCAAAGTAATATAATACAATATGATTATTATTTTAAGCGTAAAAAACGACCTTAACTGTGATCAGGGTGAATTACATTTGCATCAACGCTTCAATGTTTAGTGAAAAGTATATTCAGGCGACTCGAGGGCTAAAAAATTCTATTATGTTGGAAAATTGCCATTTATCCAAATTTGAATTTGTAGAGCCCATAATATCTGCTTATTACAAATTCCACTTGGTACTATCTGGGACGAGAAGAATTCTTCATAGCAGCATGGAAGAAGCTGAAGAATATGGCAGGAACTACTCTTTTAATATGAGTTGGGTAGTGATGCACTAAGTAAGGCACTGTAAAACAAGAGCAAAAGAATATTCGCACGCATTCCACGTAACCTTAACATCCCACGGAATACTGAGTTCCTGTAGGATACCCCTATAGCAGAAAGTAATTTAATTGCCTCTACAGACCTTGAGTCTCTTTCCATTTAGTTATGTGTAGACTACATTGTCTAAATCATTTGATATACAACAAACATATCAAATATGATTTCCTATCTGGAAATAACGAGTGAATAACTATCAAACCCTGTAGAACGATGCTTGAAGGAGCCATGTATAATCTAAAAGCCGAGTATACTGGTAGACTGAAGGAATTTGTTCTGTTGGCCACTTTTTTTCATGGTAATGGATGAGTCTGTACTACTGAAAACCGTTGCTTTTCCTGTTGATCAGGAACCTTGATAGCGTCCTTGTGAGCGTGAGATAACTCCATGGACTTCAAACGGTATGAAATGTTTATTTATCTCCTGATTGAACGTTATGGTAATGGGAATGCTGAATATATGAAAGCTTCTGTTTATAAGGAGTGAGCAAAGGAACTCTACAACCCTTACATAATGTTCCATCAAGAAAACAGTTGGAGACTGCAGGGTCTGCCTACATCTTTGGGAATAAAGGGAACAGCATTAGTGAAAAAAAAAACTTTACAAAACAAATCTTGACATATAACATATCTGCAATAACTAAGAATCATCAAGATAAGGAAAAATATATATACTACAAAAGTATACTTGTCTGCATACTCACACATTAATAATATATGTAACATGGCTAACCTACTGATAGTTGCATACTGCAAGGCCAAAATGCATTCGATTAATTGCTCACTTGATCATCATCATGCTGGAACAGCAGTAGAGTGCGTCCAAACTACAATGAAGTGTCAGCCTCTCATCGCACACATACCATGAACAAGCTGAATACAATTCAGCAACTTACTGGTAGTTCTAACTAGCATTTGTTAAGGTTCGTCCTCTTTTTTCGGTCGCTGACTTATTTTCAGTCCGTTTGTGATATATTAGACTGTATCTGGACGCACCTTTAAGTGGTTCCAACGATCATCTATTTTTGATGCTATATTTCCGCTCACCCAAACCCCATATTTCTTATATACCTTTATGTTTGGCCTCGTTTAAACAACTTTCTTCATTCATATTTTGGAATAAGTCAGGCAAAACTGGGCTACGATCTCATGAATTGTCTACCAGACAGTGCAGTCAAGCACCACTTCAAGAAAACCCACAACACCTGCTTTTGACAGCAACACCTAAAAAATACTGTGCAATTCCAGACTATGAAATATATCTCTGTCTGTTATTTTCTAATTTAGAACCACCATTGTACATTGCTAGTAAAAAATCATCCATCAATATTTGAATTATTAATTTACAGAGCCTCTCCTCAAGAAAAGATCCAGTCTTCTCTACCACCTGCCAGTAAGGATTCTGTATCATAATGAATACTCATCTCAGGGTGATCGTAGTAGATTCACAGATGGACGACGCCATTCGAGAAAAACGAAAGTGAAGCAGAAAATACAAAAATGTAGGCTTTAAAGAAAATGCAATAAGATTATTTGAAAAATCCGAACGTTTCAGGATCCCCCTGGCCTCTAGAAAATTTTGGGAAAATCAAATTATGTGATGTTTAGATTTTGTTGAAAACAAACCTACTGTTTTCACAATTTTATGAAATAAACTTGTTCACCAATAAAAAAAAAAATGGCTCCATGAGAAAAGGAAGAAGGATTTGAGCAAGGGGCTACGATTCTTTGAGGTGCCGATTCATCGGGGAAGCCATGAAATTACAAAGTAGTGATTAACTGCGAACTCCTCAGTACTTTATCTATTTAATAATTTTTCTTCTTGTAAAGTGTATTACACGTTCTTCCATTTTTCAAAACTGAACGGTGGAAAGTTATAAAGTAAGTTACAGAATTTACTGAATTACATTGACCATCAGACACCAATGCATGAAGTCTACGTCATGTGGAAGTATGATTTAACCATCCCCTTCCCAACTGCCTCTAATCTCTGCCTGGGAAGTTGGAACCTTTGTCTGTACCCTTGAGTTCAAGTTTCCCCTCTTTGCTAATCGTAAAAGACTTCCCTCCTTCCTCAAGGGAATAACGCAGAGGTGTGAAATGCGTCAAATATGATAATAGAAAGAGATAAATGACAGTGCTGAAGGGAATGAAGAAGAAGTAATAGAACAGAGATGAAAGGCGTTAGCATATGACAGCGAAACGAAGAGCAGAGCCGGAAGAAGGAAAGATAAAAAGAATACATTAGGGGAGAACTTAAAATCTTATTGGAAATGAGATGCACAAAGAAAATAACAATGCTGTTCATTAATCATTAGAATAAAGTGATATGCAAAATCTAATATAAAAAAAAACAGAGTTGCAAATATCTTGGATTAAGGTAAACTCAATTTTTTAAAATGTGCCAATTAACAAATCATTCATAGACGGTTCTTATTAGAAACCTTTTTGTGATCACATTAATTAATTACAGTAATCTCTAAAATGCAGACTTCGCATATGGCCAAACATGAACTGTATCGGTATTATACAACTTATCTAGAACTGAAAGGGAATTCTTTCCTGTGAATAACTTAACGGGACAAAGAAGTATAGGGGCACCTAAGGCCACTGCCCCTCCCCTAGGAAACGAAGCCATTTTCTCCTATGAGGGCATTAAATATGATTAGGTCGTTTGTTCCCTAATGGTCGGACATTTATCAGTTTGAGGCTCCTTATGTGCCCATAAAAGCATTCAAAAAAGATATATTGACAGAACTCATCAAGGAATCTCTTCATTCATATAAACAAATAATATTCTGATTAGGTCTAAAGAGTGAAATCAATCAAATGTTTTAGTATGCGGATAAATTCATTTAGAAATATGAAGATCAATGAATCTATCCTCCTTTGTACAGGAGTGAAGGCGTAGGCGCTTGCGCAGAAAGTTTGCTGGAGAACATAATAATCACAATCGGTATTCCGGCAGTTGGAAGAGTAATTATAATAATAGGAGAGAGAGAGAGAGAGAGAGAGAGAGAGAGAGAGAGAGACCTATTAGGTGAAGTTTTTGTATTTATTTTCTTCGTATTGTGCGAACTTTTACAGATCCTTGTGGTATGATTTTCAGTTCCCTAACCTCCTGTTTATATATCTTCAGCTCTTGATCTCGTCCACGTATCGTATTGTAGCTCCAGTAGTACTCACTGTTCCTTAGTCCTAATTCAGCCTGGGGATTTTCCTCCAAGATATCATACCCGGGTTTATCCCTGTCTCCCACGTTTAGGAAAGGTTGACATGAATCCCGAGTCCTTTTATTTTTCATTATCGTAGCTTTTGTTTTTAAAAAAATCCATTTGCCAAGGGACTTGTTTTTATTTCTGCTAATGATACTATTCGTGAAGAATTTACGTGACATTGGCATATAACTGGAAGATGTTTTGCCTTTGTCAGAGAAGTGTGAATTTACATTATCTTAAAGTCCCTTTCCTTCAATTTATCTTGGGTAAGAAGCCCAGTCTTTTGCTTGAAAAAGTTGTGTTGTTGCTAGGCAACGATATCTTCACTTACTTCCTAGGGTATCATGTACTCTGATTAAACATCTGATTTTTCTAACGAAGACTTCATCAATATTAGTAGGTACGAAGGTGTCCTTGAAGGGAGAGAGAGAGAGAGAGAGAGAGAGAGAGAGAGAGAGAGAGAGAGAGAGAGAAATGTCACTACTTTGGTCTAATTGCTGTATAACAAAGAATCGGAACGGTCAGACGTAATACTGACGTTCGACCATAAGAATTAGATTACAATTATTCAAGGGATGTTCTAATTACTGGACGACAGATTTTCCGGATATTCGGCAATAACAGAAACCTATGAACGGCAACCAGCTATGTAAAAACAACAATGAAGACAATATTATTGGCAGGTATATAATGTTACTGTTTAGGCTTATACCAGATGTACTTTAGATTCTCATTATACCGAGCAGGCAATCAAGACACATAATACAAGCAGCAAGGCTCCCATTCATCTATGATCGTCTGCGGAATGCTAATGTCAATATTAATGTACTAACCAGGAATGAAGCGGTAACGGGTTTTCATCTTGTTAATGCCATTTGTGTCGCATTAATGGCAGCCTTTGCATCACTGAGAGATCCATCAGTGGCTTGAATACCTGGGCTCTCTTGTAAAGACAGCCATGGCGTGTTATTATTCGTAATGCATTATGAATTGGTTATGGGGTGTTTCAGGAGTAAGGCCAGCTCAATCAACGGCACTAAGGACTGACTATGTAATGTCATGATGGACGGATGGATTGCGGTTGTCTTCAAGCCTCTTGTGTATGTAAAGGAATTTTTTTTAATATGTACCCGAGTGAAAATTAGATGAAAAAAGTATTACGTAGTTTGGCTGATATGATGAAATTTTGTTGCTGAGAAAACATAGGACTACTGATAGACGGGTTTGCCACTTCAGAAGGTAAGACGAAGACTTCTGAAAATACGAATATTCTCTTACACAAGAAAAGGCATAATTCAGATTTCAAAACTTTCAAAGTAATGTGCTGAAATTCGGAAGGTTTCAATTAAACAGTTATTTATAAGTAACGCAACATTTTTAGGCACTGAACTCGATATATTCTGGCAGGAAACATAAAAACCGTAATAGGATGAATAGGAAAATGGGTCCATCAAGCATCTCGCTAATGGGGCAAAAAATAAAAATTGCAACAGATTCTCGGAACATTACTTGGAGTTTCTCTTTCGTTTGGAACCATTATGTGACATTCTAGATATGCATTGAAGACTTTTAACACTTGACTGTTCTTTGCAAGAATCTGAAAGCCCCTGAAAGTTTACTGATAACAAACGAATACGAGTGAATGAACGCTAAAAAACATATATACAGTATATACATATATATATATATATATATATATATATATATATATATATATATATATATATTTATATTTATATATATCTTTGCGTACTGGAGGTTTATCGTATTAGTGTGGCGTTATTATATAATAGAGTGTTTTTATAAACGTTGAAAAACTGTTTAAATCAATGTTCTTTCTTTATCATATATAGAAGAGTATGCGTACGCAATACAAACAAAGACAAGCAGACTCGTTGGTTACCTTCCCAACACCACACCCCCCCCCCCAAAAAAAATAAAAAAACCTTCGTGAATCCCACCTAAAATGGCCATATGCATTGATAGCTTACTGGCCTGATCCTGTGTCGAGGGCCCCATTTGCCAAACTTTCCCCATAAAAGGCAACAGAGGCGAACACTTCTCCACTTTCTCCTAAGAAGTATAATTCTTGAGTTAAGCATAGATGATCTCAATCAGTTCAAGCGGGATGTAAGGGGCAAGGTTCTCCGGAGAGTTTCAGGCTATTTATAGGATAATCAAAGAATAAATTCTTTTCATGAAGGTCGCATTCACCCTTAAGAGAGTGACTTGGAAAACGAAAATAGGCAAACAGTTTAGAAGTGTCCGAATATCAAGAATGACGAAAAGTATCGTCACTAATTTTGCGGCATTTTGAAGGATTGGTATTTTTGTTGGAGTCGCTAAAATCGTATCCATAATGGATATATATATATATATATATATATATATATATATATATATATATATATATATATATATATATATATATATATATATATATATATATATATATAAATTATGTGTGTGTGTGTGGTTATTAACACCTTGTCTTATTCCTTGTTTCCAGTAGACGCTGGTACCCATTTACAGTTTAGTGTCCGGGCGTGTACCAAACAGGGTAAAGATCAACAAAACTTTAAGTAACATGCTTTCGCACAGTTTGCATTCCTTGTTTCCAGCTTTCCATAACTGGTAAAATATATCCTCGTCATATCCCTAAAGGAGATAAAATCAAATAGATTTTAATTTAATTTTTTTGATCTTTATCCTAAGGTAAAAATTCCTACCACATATAAGGGTAAAACGTTCTTGTTTTAGTTCATGTTTACATACAGATGCACCAGTGGAGATCTGAGGAAGTACTGACTCCGAAATGTTTGAAGTGTTTTCATTTCGGATTGGATTGGATTGGATTATAGAATTTAGGTCAAAGCCCAAGCGCTGGGGCATATGAGATCGTTCAGTGGTGAAACTAATTCCCGACGGGGTTTTTTGAACTCAGCGGCTGGTTATGACAGAATGGTATCAGAGAGAGGGAGAGAGATCCACTATCTCTCAACACTTTTGATGGAAGTTCTTGTTTTCAAATTCGGTACTGGGAACGATGAAAAGAAGTCAGAATGCACGGTAGTTTTTGGAGATGGCCAGTTTTAAAAAAACTAGGTAAATACTGGTATTCCTTTTTTACTTACTAAATTTTGTTATTGATAAACACTATCTCTTTTCTAATCTCAGGACCCTAGTACATTCTTTTTTTATCTATTTATGTAACTATTTATAATTTAACTGTTTTCAGTTAAATAGTGTGAATAAAATAGTGTGGAATAGTGTGAATAAAAAATTAACTTTTTTTTCAAACTTTGAATAAGCGAAAGGGGGCTAAACCTATACGGATGTCTAAATCAAATTGCGTTACCAGTTTCTATAAGGTACAAAAAAAAAAAAAACACAATGAAAATCTTCTTACGGCATAATGTCATTGCCTAAGTATCAATGTTTATTTCATGTTTATTGTTCTGCCCTTTTGAAACAAGAGAGAAGGATAAGAGTGCATTCATGACTGTGAAGAAAAAACAAAAGCAGAAAAGAAATACTTGTTTTACTTTAAAGTTTTTTTTTTGAGGTGTTTAGGCTAAAGAGAATTGGGTCATTTTCATAGTATATTTATAAAAGAAAAGGGCCCTAAAAGTAGCAGCACTCGTAATTAGAAAGCATTCAATAAAATTACTCATTCATGAATTGTAACAATATATTTAGTAAACTGAAATTTTCATGTTTTATAAATTCTACAAATCTGGGAAATTTCCAAACAAGAAAACTTTAACTGCCATTGTAATCTTACTGACACGTTAATCTTTCCATTCATTTAGTTAATTATCGAAGTAGTTAGGATACGTTTTCTACTAAAATACTTTTCATAGATGTTCCTGCCAAATAAAAAAAAAAAAATTAATCACAGTAAATTTAAGAGGATATGCAATCATGCACGTAGCTTTCTAAAATGAATAACTTTTTTATTTTTTATTATGGCCCTTTTTATACCTTTTCTTTACCATGGAAATGCCATTGTCCTAAAACTGCAGCCACTTCTACTCTTGAGTTCCTGGGCGGTCGTTCAGAGACCTGCTCACCATGCAATGCACACCGCAAAACATCTCGCCTGCCAAGTCCCTGAGGACACGCAAAGACAGTCGGAATCTCCTGTGCACTGTCTGCACAGAAACATTTCACTTTACCCTCCACGTAACAAAGGAAAATACTATACTGTAGAAAAGTTCAGATTTTGGAGAAATGAAAAATTGATCAATGAAAAATTAACGCCACTTGTATGAAAGAATATATATATATATATATATATATATATATATATATATATATATATATATATATATATATATAGATATGTATATGTATATATATATATATATATATTATATATATATATATATAGATATATACACACACACACACACATATATATATATATATATATATATATATATATATATATATATATATATATATATATATATATATATATATATGTGTGTGTGTATATGTATATGTTATGTATATATATATATATATATATATATATATAATATATATATATATATACATACACACACACACACACACACATATATATATATATATATATATATATATATATATATATATATATATATATATATATATATATATATATATATATATATATAACCTCAGTAGTTTTAATTTGATTTAAGGTTAAAGTTATCCATGATCATGGATCTGGCACCGCTATAGGTACCAACAACACAGGCCACAAGAGGACCATGGTTGAAAGTTTCATTGGCAGTGCTAGAGAGTTTCATACAGCATTATATGTGTACAGAAAACTCGATTGCGCCGAAGAAATTTCGCCGCATTTCTTACTTGTTTTTTCTTGCTATTGCTTGAGGTTCCCGGTCAATATTATACAATTTCATTAATATTCTGTAAAGATCAATACTCTAAATTATGTGATTTTACATGGTAAAAAATTTGGTATGTCACAATTTTGGTATGTTTGATGATTGGAGGGTGGATGATCAACTTGCCAGTTTGCAGCCCTCTAGCCTCCTCAGTAGTTTTTAAGATCTGAGGGCGGAAAGACAGAAAAAGTGCAGGCAGACAGACAAATGGTCATCTCAATAGTTTTCTTTTACAGAAAAGTAAAATTAATAGATTATCAATTTTGTGACCAGGTAAAAATACATTTTAGGTTATTAAGCTTTATAGAATATTGAAAAAATTTTATAATATTGATCGGAAACCAGTAACAATTGCAAGAAAGCAAAAGCAGCCGGAAAAGTACCACTATTCTTAGTTAAGAGGAGAACTGACGCCATAAGGCCCCATTATAAAGTAATTGACTATTTCTACCTTATGACTGAAGGGATTTGCTTCAATTTTTTACCACTTACTCTACAACTAATACTGAAAATTCCCTCGTTAAGGTCGTGTCGGTGCTTGGAAAGGTAGGTGCAGTTGCATGCCAGGCACCTCTGGTGGATAGGTTCTGTGATAGTTGCTGAGGGACTATTGGTCGGCTTTTCAGTATTAGTGGAACCATTAGACTGATTAGGGGAGTGAAGGTGCAAATAATTGCCAGAGACAGTAAAGATTATTTAGTATCAAATGTACAAATGTTGCAGCAAAAGGTATATCCCAATAACAGATGCTTTTTAAAAAAATCACTAGAAAATGTCATTCATTACCATGTGTGATGCACCCGGAAACAAATTATTATTTCTTTCTTATTGCCTCACTTATCTCCGTATCCTAAAATTCAATTTAATTTGAACACTCATGCCATTTGCAAAATTAGGAATATTGAAGGGATCAATGAAATCCTTTTTTTACTCTCGTCTCCAGGTAGTTTCTTTAAAAGTCTACTTGACGTCATCCTCGTATTGCATTCATTTCATTTGTATGTTTGTTTATTTTTCCGCCTTTCTTTTGTCAGTGAATGACTACCCTCCTCCCGGACCCGGTCTCTCGCAGAGATTCTCATGTCCCATTCCATTCCAAGGGACTTCATCATTCTCTCGCTACGCTGCTGACTTTTATTACTCTCTCAGGCATTCCCGTTTCTTTTTTCCTCCAGTGCAAGGCCTACCGAGAGCAGCGTCGGGGAATCGTGGGACATTCTAAAAGATAAATCTCGCCGCCATACGCAAGATTGGGCTAACTATAACCGCGCTCATTGCCGATACTTAACGCCCGTTAATAGAACTCAACGAAAATTGTATCTCTTACTGGGACGGAGAACACCTCTGCTGTTTGCATGTGTATGGCCGAAGGGTGGATCGCCGAGGCTGTTCTGTCATGGGAGTTAGAACCAAGATCTTGGTTAGAACCTTTTAGCCGAAGGAGGCTGTGGAAGAATCTGGCGATGAGCACTTAGACTACGAGGCGTACTGATGCATTAAATTCTCTCTCTCTCTCTCTCTCTCTCTCTCTCTCTCTCTCTCTCTCTCTCTCTCTCTCTCTCTCTCTCTCTCTCTCTCTCTTGTATTAATTATTTGGCACAGTGGAATACCACCGAGACCTGCTTTGGTTTCTTTTTCATCACAATCCAGTTGTTTCTTGAAAGTTGACCATTTACATTAACTGTTATTTACTTAGAAATCTTGTCAGGGTCATTATAAAAATGATCGTGACGAATTTTATAAATTCTAGTTGCATAATGTTACTTAGCATTGCTGGAATGGCGTATGTTAGAATTTTGACGGAGAAAATAAATCAAATGACCTCCACTTGGAGGTAGGAATTCCTCACTTTGGTGCTGTTCCTGTCTCGCCAAAACATATTCAGACGAAAATAAAAATAAAAAATCATAAATAATTACCTTTCAGTTACGAGGAAAGAGAGAAAGGCTTCAAAAATTTTCCCATGCATTCTCCCTTTCAAGATTAAAAACAATTTCTTTTCCGTCTCCAGAGAGGCGAAATAATATCAGTGAAAGAGACTTTGATCGCGTATGGAACACTCTGGGGTCCGCCTTTTCTCTCGGAATCGCGTCCAATTAAGTTGTGCTGGAGGTCAGAAATCTCTCTAATAAAGGATAAAAGTGTCGGTTCTCTTCTTTCCCGTATCTTATATTAGTGTTGGCGAGATGAGGAAATTAATGAGTTAGATTCAGAACGAAAAATGAGTTGTTATGGTTACTCTCTTTAGAAGTTTTGTTCTTCATGGAACAACATTTTCTGTGATGTACTTTCATACATGTCCTCCTTTTACATTTCAATGTACTTAAATGTGAATTAAAATTTTCTCAGTTTAAAAAAAAACTACACTTGTGTCCTCTTATTCAAATTTGTAATATCTATTTACACATGAAGTAATTTGTGCTAATGACGAAGTAACGCGTAAAAGTCAAAATCGAGCTTAATTCTGGTGCTATGAATTTTATGGCTTTACAAAGAGCATTACTAACGCAATAATGGATATGATCTCTCGAGGAAAGCGGACGCTTTTTTTTTTTTCTTGTCATGAACCCAAAGGATAATTACATCATAAAAAAAGACACTTTCTTGCTCCTTGCCCGAAACCTGGAGTACTCCGATTTCATATCTTCCTCTCTCTCTCTCTCTCTCTCTCTCTCTCTCTCTTTTTTAAACAATTTTAAATGTACAGCGTGCATATTACACACACACACACACACACACACACACACACACACACACACACACATATATATATATATATATATATATATATATATATATATATATATATATATATATATATATATATATATATATATATATGCATATATATATATATATATATATATATATATATATATATATATATATATATATATATATATATATATATATATCATACCGTCTTCTCTATTTTTGTAAACAATTTTAAATGTACAGTATACAAATAAAGCATATTAGGATAAACTCGAAAAATATACTGAAATTAAATTCGTATATATTAAGG
>JANJGK010004229.1:17500-50000 GCA_039081455.1 Macrobrachium rosenbergii | reverse complement strand
GCGACTGAAAGTCAGTGGAATATTAATATGGAAAGGGTTGGCAAGATGAAACTTGCAAGAGAAGTTTTATCACAAGAGGAGAGAAAAGAATCGAAAATACAAAGCAATGACAGACAGCGTAGCGAAAAGGAAGTTATGACTTTTCTCTTTTCTATGTCTTTACTGATTGCGACCTTAAATGTCAATTGCTTGACCAATGTAAATAAACAGATGAAGGCGGTATCACTTATGGCGCAGTATAAGGTAGACATTTTATTGATACAAGAACATAATGTGAGAGACCTACGAGTCCTAAACTATGTAAGAAACTGTTGTAATATTATATTGAGCTCGACGGTTTGTCTAAAAGGAGGGACTATGTTCTGTATTCCTAGAAAGAAGGATATGGTAGTTTTGTCAACAGAGATTGTAACGGGCGGATACTGGGTATTAGGGTAAGATTTAATGGTTGCATTATCCCGATTGCAAATGTACAGTATATGCTCCTACAAGTTCAGGGAGGACGAGAGAGAGAGAGAGAGAGAGAGAGAGGAGTGTTTTGGGAATGATCTCACCCTTTTTCTGAGACAACATTGATTCCCTGATATTGGGTGGTGACTTCAATTGTGTGACATCTCTCAGGGACTGTAGCAATGACAATAGATATTTAGTGCCCAAAGCAACGGGTACTCCGGTTCATAATTTAGCGTTAAAGGATAATTATCAATTTTCTAAAGGTGTCCCTGAATATACGTGTGTAAAATATGGGTCTCGAATAGATAGAATTTATACTGTTAATTTGTTCCATCACATTACGAGACCACAGAGAGTCCCTATTAGTTTTTCAGATCACAGTATAGTCCTCTTAAGTATAAAGGTTATCGGTTTAAAAATATCAACTGATTACTGCAAATTAAATGTAAACATTTTGGGCGGGTAATATAGAAGAGCGATTTCAAGACTTGTGGAAACGGGTGCAATCTTATAAATGTAAGTTCCCTGATATGTTGGAATGGTGAGATTGGGTAAAGCTACGCTGTAAAGATGTTTTTGTTAAATTATTCAAGAAGATTTCACAAGAAAAATATGGATTACTGGACCTATTACATTGGAGGTTGCAACAATTAAATGATATCCATTATAGAACTGGGGCTAAGTACGGCATGATCCAAACACTGAAAAAGAGGATTTGTGATGATATACAGAATGAGATTTTCGAAGGCGTCGAGATTAGGATAAAAACTGATGAGATATTGAAAGGTGAACAAGTTTCTTCCTATTTGCTTGGCAAAGAGAGAACTAAAAGAATAAATCATTGTTTTACTAAACTTAAAACGGAGGGTGGCACGACTGTTGAGGGGAAGAATGCGATTTCTTTGCGAATTAAGGAATATTTTGAGATCATGTTTCGTTTGGTCGAAGGAGACCGACAGTACATGACCTTTTTTCTGGACAAGTGTCGTCGGCCAGTGCTGAATGCTCAAAACCTACAGGCTTTGTCTACTGAGATTCAGTCAGAGGAGGCGTGGTATGCTATGAGAAAAATTGTCATGGGAAAATTCTGGGGTACGAAGGTCTCCCTATTGAATTTTACAAGAAATTTTGGAACTGGATTTTATAACTGTTTTAAATTATATATGAGATGTAAAGCGAATGTCCAAGAGTCAGCATGTTGGTGTTATCAACTTACTCGCAAAAATAGCTGCCCTTGCACTAACAGAAAATTGGAGACCTATAGCGTTGTTAAATACTGATTATAGGATTTTTGCTAAGGTTTTAAAAAAGATTTGAGACAATATTAGACGATATAATTTCCCCTGAGCAATATTGTGCGGTCAAAGGGAGATCGATTGTTTAGTGTAATAGTACCATAAGAGACGCCATATTTTATTCTAATGAAAATAAAATAGATGGGGCCTCGATTGGTCGAAAGCTTTTCATAGAGTGCACATTAGTTTTGTATATGAGGTATTAGCTAAATTTGGTTTTCCGGCAGAATTTATTGGTTTAATAAAAACTTTATTCTTACAACGTAAAAGTTATTTAAGCATTAATGGCTTTTTAAGCAATCCTTTTCGGCGAGGCAAGGTTGCTGTTTTGTATTTTTCAAGAACCTTTTTATAGGGAAATTCAAGAAAGTAACGATATGGTATTAGTCTTTCGAATCAGACAGTCATGAACGTACAAAGTTTTGCTGACGATTCTTACGTATTTGTGTCAACAACCAATTCGGTTAGAGCTTGTTCCAAATTAACCCAGCGCTTTGAGGTGGCAACAGGTGTGTGACTTAACAGGAATAAAACTACGATTATGGGTTTGGGTAACTGGATTAACGGGCAGAACTGGACTTGGATTGGACACGTGTTGTTCATGGTATGGTTATTTTTGGCATTATCTTTGGTAATAACTTTGATTTGATTTACGATGAAAACTGGTCTCTTATTGCGAATAAGGTTGAAACTGCCATGAATATGCTGAGTATGAGGAAATTGTCAATTTTCCGAAAGTGTAATTGTAAATTCTTTGATTTTATCAGAAGTACAGTATATAGCCCATAAGTTACCCCAAATAAAGATTAATTATTTGTAAGATTAATGCATGTATCTTTCGGTATATTTGGAAGGGGGCGTATAATAATCCAATAAAAGGAGCTACGTTGTGTTTACGTAGAAGTGAAGGAGGATTGTGAGTATTTGATGCGTACTATAAAACTCATGTTATCTTCAGCTTCCCTTCATTAAAAGATGTTTTAAATGGAATTGCTTTGAGTGTGTATTATTGTAATTTAGATTTGTTATTGTTAAGAGATATAGGAGATGTATCTTATGTGACACCGGCGTTCTATTCGATTGCCACTGAGGTCATAAGAAAAATGCATAGGTAAAAAAAATGTCCCGTATGTTACATGTAAGGCAACTTATTATTATCTCAAAATGCCTTCAAAACCAAGCATTGAGAGCGATTACCCGCTACTATACTGGGTATTGATTTGGAAACGAATCAGTGTTCCTTTTATAAGTACTTTGGAGAGGGAATTTGTATACAAATTTATAGATGGGATTTTGGCAATAAACCACAGACTGAAGACATCAAACATTAAAGGTTCAGATTTATGTGATAATGACTGCACTGAAACAGAATTTATATTGCATATTTTCTATTTTTGTAATCACATTAGGCCAATTTTGTTATATTTTCAAAAGATTTGTATGAATTCGGATAACTTTATGAAGATTTTAATGTTTAATTTCCACTGTAAATCGAAACTATATGAAAACAGCGCACTTATTTTATTGACAGGTTACTTGTATGCAATGTGGGTGGGTAAAGTGAAAAAGATGTCGTTGTCTGATTTGATTATGTATCTTAAAAGTAAACTTAATTATGATAGATGGGTTTACGCAGTACCAGGAAATATATGGAATATTTTTTTTTTTTTTTTTTGAAAAATGCTGGCTCAATTGTGTACGATGCCATTCCCTTTATCACTTTAGGTCGGTTATTCCAAATATTATTTAAGATGGATATTAATTATTTTCTGTAATACAGATTAAAGACTACTGTTATAGAATGTAATGTACTTATTGTACGCTGAACATTTGTACAATTATAAATAAGAGAGCTATTTTAGTTGATTATTAAGTGCTGTGTATGAAAATTTGTAGAATATTAGTACATGGAAGTTTTCCTTAACAAAATATTGTAGTCAAAGAGTAATGTATTTTGTACACTGGATATTTTAAATAAAAAAAAACGATTAGAGTCTATTCATGATACGCAGAAGATAACGTAAAAAAAGGTAGAGACATAAGTAACAATGGTTTCAGTAGTATATACTGTATATATATATATATATATATATATATATATATATATATATATATATATATATATATATATATATATATACACATATAAAGTGTGTGTGTGTGTGTGTCCTGAATAGGTGTATGAAGAAGGTAGTATTGCGACGGTCTAGAAATTCCAGACGCCGATGGTATGTAACCTCAGTGCAACTCCCCTGGGTCTGGCAACATCGCCCTGGTATGTATAGCATAGGCTTAAACAGTAGGGTGCTATTTCCTAGAGGCAGCCTCCGTAAGGGTAGATGTACCATTGAATAGTAGGGCGATTGGGATGATAAGATTAAGGAATAGATTCACTATTATGACAACAGATATCATACAAGGGAGAAGCGTTATGGGGAGTGGGAGAAAGATAGGAAGAGAGAACGGGATCAGGAAGCTAAATTGATATTAGTAAATATATGACATTGGTGTAAATAGAAAGAAAAATGGTCTTGATATTTACTGGATTTGGGTGAATAAGGGAACAAGAAGGTAAGAGAAATAGAGAGGCATGTAAAGGAAAATTGTAGTTGAAAAATGAGTGTAATGAACTACTGTATAGTGAGATTAGAATTTTTTTTAAATGATTAAAAAATGTAGTAAGAATATCAGCGAGGTGAACTCCGAAGAAGAACAAAGAAACTTATTGTCCTCATCCTTCCCCCTCTTTTGCTTTCTTTTTCCTGTGGATGTTAAAGTAAATGTGTCACTTGTTTCCCCAAATCCCGATTCTTAGATTCTTAGGGATGCTGCGTTTGTTTCTTTGTCGGAGATTAGATTTCCGCCTTGGGGAAGCATTTTCGGAAATGGTCATCCACTTCCATTTCCTCCCACGATTCAGGATGAAAGAACTCTAGAATCGCACAGATATTTGCGTTTTTATTCTTTTTTCCTCTTATGCTTTTTTTATTTCTTTTTCTTTCCTTACTTTACCCTCACCTCCTTTTCAACACAACGAAAGAGATCAAATCTAAATGTGCTGTTGAGCAGATGATGCAGGCGTTGCTTCAGTGAATTCTGGATTTGTTGAATGTTACAATTTTCCTAGCTTTTAACAGTGTTATAGTCTTGATATGCTTGTGGTACTTCTTTCGAGAGTTCCCCGGCATTACATTTCTTTAAGATTAATAGTCCTGTAAGGGAATGCATAAATTAATCGTAGTATTTTGCTCATCTAGAACTGATGATATTAATCATTCGGAATAAGTGAAAAAAACTCAGAATTTATAATTTTCTTGTAGCTTTAAAGACATATGATGAATTAGTTCTGAGTGTTTTTAATAACTAATTAGGGAACCAGTCAAAATATCCACGCACCCACTTAAGTAATTGTAACCCTACGACCAAGGAACAGCGGATTTAGCTTTCATGAATGGTTTGCTAAATGGCACAGCAACATTTCGCTGAAAGCCCATTAATGAAGATTAGGGTGCCCGAGGTAAATGCATGACGTCTCACTGGGTGTCGCAGAATGCCCCGTCGAGTTAGTTAAACTCTCATGAATAATTAGGAACTATTTCAGGTACATTTATGGCTCCACAAAGAATTCAGAAGATCACGTACCATCAGTCAGTCAATCTGTCTATCTATCTACTTATATATATGTATATATATATATATATATATATATATATATATATATATATATGTATGTATGTATATATATATATATTATAAGAAATTAACGTAATTTATTAAGTTTTGCTGGCCCTTTTTAACGTATGCTTTGCTTGTTTAATCCAGTTTCTTTTGCCTTTCTCTCTGAAAGCTGGATTTTGGGTCTTTTACCTTCCCTCAAGGGTTGTTATTGTTTTATATTGATACTCCACCCATGAAGTTTGTTTCTTGCTTTTCATGTTTGTGATGGTGGTTCGGCCATTCGTCGTCTGTGCCACGTCATATTTGCCCCTCTCCCGGAGCTGTCGAGGGGGCCTTGTGGCATTATCTCAGGAGTTCTGTTCTCGGCTCCGTCATAGAAGGACCAGTGTGCTATAATTTTTGGCAGTCTACGGCAGTTTACCTTTGGGGTAGAGGATACTTCTTGTTGCACACCTGCATCGTGTTGCGTCACTTGTGAGTGACTTTGTGTGCTCGTGCCCTTAGTTTGAAGCTGGAGTGGTTGGGGCCTGTTGCTGGAGGCTTGGACTCGGTGCCTAACCGTGCTTATCTACCCGTTTTCTTCTTTATTTGGAGGAGAGCTCAGCATTTGCTCTCGTGAACGGCCCATTGTGCGAGCGTAAGATACGCTCTGTTCTCTCCTGCCTCTGCCCTTACACTGCGCCCTTGGAGTCGTGAGGAGGCCCTCCAGTGGCGAAGAAGAGTAAGCCCACTTTATTTTATTATTATATATTTGTTATCGTCATTAGTTTCTCCGTGCGTCGGAGCAGCATCCCCTATATCTTTTGGAAGGACGTCAGTTGTACGCCTACAGTGTGCCAGCGTCGGCTTTCATCTGCAAGGACTACCCTATTTAGCCTTAGTGTTTGTTAGGCGTTGTAAAACCAAGATATTGGATCCTTGTTAATAGTTTGCTAATGTATGTATTTCATACAAGGTATTAATTGAATATTGTATATATATATAGGTTAAGGTTTTCCTTTCCCCCCCTGGATCTCCTACTATCGTATGCTAGGGAAAGAGTGTTTTTCTTACTTCCACTGTTTACTTTCTCTTATTTCTTAGCATGCTAGTTAGGTAGGCAATTGAGGAAGTGATTGATTTGTTGTTGTGTGTGCTTGTTGTGTTCTTTCTCCCCATCATTCAGTTTTCAGAGGGGTTCTTTTGCTATGTGTTGTTTTGTAATAAATTATTGTTAATTTAGTTTGTGGCTTTGTGTATCCTCTCTGAGATTGTGCTCTTTGAGTGTTGGTTTGTCAGGGATCATACCCGTTTTGTGGTACTGATCTGAAATACAGGTCAAAAAGAACCTTAAAAACTTCAGACCATCTTGAAGTTCCTAACAAGAGTGGCGATCGTGAAACAGGATCCTGACTGACATTCCAACCTTGGGGAGTTTTTCTTGGAGAGGTGTACTCGGGAGAATTAGGTGGTTGGGGGAAAATTAACCTATTTAGTCTTTTATTATTTTCGCCTTAGTTTTGGAAGATGCCTTTAGTTGGGGATAAATCTGAGGAGGCGGCAGCGCTATTTTTAGCTAGTCCTGACTGGGAGGAGGAAATTTTTGAGCTTAAGAGAGATGAGTTATGGTGTCTAGCTGAGCACTTGAACTTAGGATTACCGACAGAGATTAGGAAGGGACAGTTATTGCGTGAGGTCCTTAAAGCTATTAAAGGTGGTAAGAGTAATGTAAAGGAAACAGTAACGCCTGGAGATCCGGACTTTGGTAACAGTAGTAGTGATGAGGAGATAGGGAAGTCAGGTAGCCAGGAGGTGAGTGAGTTAAGGTTGAAAATCCTTTCCCAGGAGTTTAAGCTTAAAGAGCTGGAATATAAGACTTTGCAAATGAGGGCTGAAGAGCGCGAAAAGGAGCGAAAATTTGAGTTGCAAATGCGTACGCTTAATGCTAGTGATAATAATCATAATGATATCAGTAATAATAACCATAATAATCGTTTTGACCTAATGAATGCTTTGAAATTAATGCCAGTATTCAATGAGGAAGATGTTCCCGATTTCTTTATTTCGTTTGAACGAATTGCGAAGAAATTGTCTTGGCCCAAGGATATGTGGACCACTATGGTTCAGTGCAAGCTAAAAGGGAAAGCTCAGCGGGTTTATAACACTTTAAGCAAGGATCTGTCGGCTGATTATGTTTCTGTTAAGGCCATTATTCTTAAGGCATATGATTTGGTTCCGGAGGCTTATCGGCAGAAGTTCCGTAACCTTAAGAAAGAACCCGGTATGACCTTCGTTGAGTTTGCAAGGAAGAAGGAACAGTTCCTTGACGACTGGCTTAAATCAAAGGAGACTGACTCTTTTGAGAAATTAAAAGAATTAATTTTAGTTGAAGAGTTCAAAAGAATGGTTGTTAGGGAACTGAAAATTCATTTAGATGAACTTAAATTGGATTCTCTTCAAGAAATAGCCATAGCTTCTGATGAGTATTCCCTTGCTCATCGTCAGGACTGTGTGAAAGAGGTTAGTGGTAAGAGGTTCCCTCCTCGAGGTAACGGTTGGAGGGGGAATAACCGGTATCAGACAGATCACAGCAGCTTTTTTGACAGTTCGGTTGGTGACCGAAGAAAGAATAAGAAGGAAAATGACGATAAGGGTAGTGGTAGCGAACCACGTAGTTTCGTAAATAACAGTAGGAATGGTAGTGGTAGTGGTAGTAGGTCCTCGAGGTCCGATGTAGTTTGTTTTTGGTGTCACCGACGCGGACATGTTAAGGCAGATTGCTTTGCGCGCCGTAATTTTCTTGAAAAGAATAAAGAACCCGTAACATTGGTATCAGCGGAACAACCGCAGAGGGAGGAGTCAAAATGACTAAGATTTAATAAGTATATATCGGAAGGTAATGTTTACGTTGATAGTGCTATGCAATGTGGTCGTGGTGTGAAGATTTTGAGAGACACGGGTGCCTCTCAGTCATTGATATTGCGGAGTTCAGTTCCCGATGATGTTGTCTTTAGAAATAAGAATTTTGTCTTGTTGGGTGGATTTCCCGATACAGTGGCCTCTTATCCATTGGAAGAAATGTATTTAAAGACTAAGTATTTTCAGGGTATGGTTAATTTGGCCATAGTAGATGCTTTACCGATTCCTCGTGTAGACGTTATATTTGCCAATGATTTAGCGGCTGAAACTGAATGTGATGTATTGCCTATTTTGACTTTGGTAGATCTGGCAGGTGACCAGATGAGTACAGATAATTTGGTGAATCCTGTGTCTGTGGTGACGCGATCTCAGTCTAAAGAGGTTGACCTCGAGGAGATTGAACTCGATGCTGAGTTAATTAATAGACAGACGACTGACATTGTGACTGGTGTTAAAATAAATAATGTCGATAATAATGTATCTTTCCAGGGCATCAGTTGGGATGCAAAGGCTTTTAAGGAAGCCCAAGGAAGTGAATTTAATAACTTAGAACTCAATGATGGTAGCGATCTTTCTAAACCTGTATTTATGAAACAAGATGGTTTATTCTACCGTGTGAGTAGGTCAGTTAATGTACCTGCTGACGAGGTAGAGGTAATTCGGCAGCTAGTTGTGCCGGAAAGGTATAGACGTAAATTATTGTTTCTCAGTCATGAACATAACCTCGCGGGTCATTTCGGGGTTAGGAAGACTTTTCAGAAATTGGCACGGCATTTCTTCTGGCCCCGGATGCGCCGTGAGGTTAAGAGACATGTGTTATCTTGTAAGGTGTGCCAGGTTGTGGGGAAACCCAATCAAAAGATCCCTAAAGCCCCTCTTATTCCCATTCCTTCAGTTGGTGAACCTTTTAAGGAGGTAGTTATAGATGTAGTGGGCCCTCTTTCGCGGACGCGCGGAGGTAATGAATATCTCTTAATCATGGTTGATAGGGTAACGCGTTTTCCTGAGGCTATACCTCTGAGGAGTATTCGGGGTGAGAAGGTGGTGGAAGCCTTAGTCGGGTTTTTCACTCGATTTGGCATTCCTAAAGTTTTACAGTCAGACTGTGGCACCAATTTTACAAGTAAGTTTTTCAAAAAGAAAATGGTGGAACTAGGTGTTAGTCATGTTACCTCTTCTCCTTATCACCCAGAGAGTCAGGGTCAGGTGGAAAGGTTTCACCACACTCTGAAGTCGGTTTTAAAGAAATTTTGTATTGAAACAGGTAATGAATGGGATAAGGAGGTTCCTTATGCCCTATTTGCTATATGGTCTGTACCTAATGAGTCTTTGGGTTCTCTCCTTTCGAACTGGTATTTGCCCATTGTGTACATGGCCCTCTTGATGTGGTAAGAGAGCATTGGGAAGGAGAGACACCCGAAGTTAATGTATTAAATTATGTATCTAGTTTACAGGGAAAGCTGAGGAGAGCTTGGGATTTTGCTCAAGCGAATTTGCGTAAAAGTCAGGCAATAATGAAGTCTAATTATGACATTGGGACCAAGATTCGTATTTTTAAACCTGGGGATTGTGTATTAGTTTTATTGCCTATACCAGGTAACCCCCTGAAAGCTCAGTTTTCAGGCCCATGGAGGGTCCTGAAAAAGTTAAGTGATGTAAATTATTTGATTGAAACCCCTGGTAGGAGACGAAAGTCTCGAATTTGTCATGTAAATATGCTGAAGCCCTTTGTTAGTAGAGATGTAGATCAGGTAGAATCAGTAGTAGTGGATCCAATTACAGTAGTGTCTGTAGAGGTAGATGAGAATCTTTTAGTTAACAAGAAAATGTCTGTTAATCCCGATGTTTTGTCAAGCAATTCCGATATTTTAAATAACCTTTCCACTAAATTTCAGCATTTGAATTCTGAGAAATCGGAAGCTTTGATTGGTATCATCCACAGGTACAAAGACTTGTTTCAGGATGCGCCAGGTAGGACGAATGTTTTGGATCATGATGTGGACGTTGGGGATGCTAAGCCCGTTAAACAGTGCCCGTATAGGCTTAACCCCATCAAGAGGAAAATCGTTCAGGAGGAGGTCCGCTATATGTTGGACCATGATTTAATTAAACCAAGTTGTAGCCCTTGGAGTTCTCCGGTCGTGTTGGTTAAGAAGGAGGGAGGCCAACACCGCCTTTGCTTTGATTATAGAAAGGTCAACGAGTTGACCAAGACAGATTCTTTTCCCTTGCCGAGGGTGGAGGACTGTATAGATCAAATTGGATCTGCCAAGTTTATTACAAAGCTAGATTTGCTTAAAGGATATTGGCAGGTTGGTCTTTCCCCTCGTGCTAGGAAAATTTCCGCTTTCGTTAAAGGCGAAGGTTTATATGAGTGTAAGGTTATGCCCTTTGGCATGAAGAATGAGGCTGCCACCTTCCAAAGGCTGATGAATCATATCACTCAGAGTTTGGAAGGTTGCGTCCCCTCGAAGTAGGTTCCTTCACGTGGTGAGGGGGTAAGGGGCCCTGGCTTTTCTTCTTCGTTCTTACGAAGAATAAGAGCCCGGGCTCTGACGGATCACCTACAAACCTTTCGATTTAAATGGCGTGGATATTTTCACTTTCGTACAAATTTCTTGGACCTGGTAAATAGGAAAAGGTATCATAGCTGGGATTGGGTTTATATCCAAAGCTAAATAGTGAGAACCGTGGCAGGACCATCAACTGCCCGATAATGTTCGGACCTGAGTTTTCAGGCGGAACTATTCTACGGGACTGGACCACGGATTCCAGGGGGGTCTAGTTCTGGGAATAGGACTCTCGGCATTCTGTCCGGTTTGCCCATAATGTGATTAGGGTGGGGATGATTGTATTCTAGTAATGCTCTCAGTCCTATCAAGCGGGTTGGCTTACACTTGAGCCACTCTAATCATGTTGTGCCATCCCCTTTGGGGTAGGGTAGGGATGCGGACATTTGGGAGTCGGTTCTCACTTGTGCCATTAGTGGAGGAATGAACTCCATGAAAGGCTGATGATATCTTTTTAAGGTTTTCAGGTTATTTTTTTTTTTCTCCTCCCTCAAATCTTTATGCAAAGTGAAAATAAAGATTCGAGTACCCCTGGGCCCTTTGATGGTAGTGACACGGCACAGATGACGACCGATGGAACCTCTTGTAACAACCTTTCTTTGGAAAAAACAATAAAGAATCCAAATATAATCACACTGGAACCTTATGCTCCAGTACACAACAAATCAAAAAAAAGTAAATATCGTCTTGACCCAACCTTGACTCACTTCGACTCCCTCTTTGGGAGTGGAAGTTGGTCAAGGTTTCTAACCATGGAAACAGAACAGCAAATATCAGCCCTAAAGTTAGAAAACTTCTTATTAAAAAGACACTCAACGACAGAAATGTCGTTTAGACAGATAAAAATGAAGACGTGGCTTATAGAAGCCACAACCAAAAACCAGTCTGAGGACTATCTGTCAATAAAAAGTGTTGACAATATAAATGTAAAAGTAAAGAAGCATGACACTATGAACAGCATTCAGGGTACTATTGTACTTCCTGAAAATAATGACGAACCGGTTGACAAAAATATACTGTTGGACTCTCTTAAAATGAGATATACCAAAATCCAAGACTGTGAGGTATATATAATACCAAGTAAACAAAATAATAAAGCATTAAGAATAGCAAAAATAAAATTTGAGGGTCAAGAGTTACCTCAAAAAATAAAAATTTTGGGTCAAAATAGAGAATTGAGACCTTATGTTCCCAAACCGCTACAATGTCAAAATTGTAGTAAGTATGGACACACAAAGAAAAACTGTCGTAATGAACCTGTATGTGCTTATTGTGGATCTAACGAACATGCCACACAATGGAAATGTAGTGAACCCAAATGTGTAAACTGTGGACAGGATCATCATGCTAGGTCCAAGGAGTGTGTGTACTACATATACAATACAGAGTTGAAAATGTTGCAAGAACGAACAGGGATGTCTATCAGAGAGGCTAAATTGGAATTAAAAGTGAGAGGAATGCAAGATCCATCTAAGAAACATTCATATTCCTCAATAACAAGAGCAAAAAATGAAGCAAAAACGGAAACAGATAGAAATAACAGAGCACAGAAAAGTAAATCTCAAGAAAAAATTAATAATTTAGAAATAAAAAATAAAATTGTAAAAAATAAAGAAACAGGTACAAATGAGATGGATAATATTTTGTCCAATTCATTTGAAATATTAATGCAGATAGAAACACAGGAGGATGCTGCTACTAAAGTGACAGAAGAGGGTAGAGATAGACAGGAAATTAAAGATAAAAAAAGGCCTTTGGAGAGAACACCACCCAAAACGAAGAAACCAACTATTATTAGAGAAACATCAGTTAAACCAAAGATAAAGGAGATGAAAAAGGAACAAAAACAAAAACAAGCTAAGAATATACCTTTATCTCCTAAAATAATAATAGAACCTATGAAGGCAAATGTCGAGAAGACTGAAGAAGTGAAAGAGAATCATACCATAGATGATAATGATTATGTCAAGGGAGAAGAGATTACTCCTTCTCCAATAATTGGAACAAGAGCAAATGAAAAGAGACATACACATGATAATACTTGTGGATGTAATGATTGTTTCATTGAATTATGCAATAACAACAAAAGCATAACAAAAGATGGTTTAACAAACATTATAAGAAATTTTATGAAATATAGAAAAAAAGAAACCACAGATTTGAGTAACCATGAAAAAGGGTGCATGTGCATTGAGCACTTAGTCTATTATAAGGAAAAACAGATGAATGTCGTGAGTAAATTGTTAGAAAAATTCCAAATTGATAATACAAAAAAAGAGAGTAAAACCCGACCGCTATAAAAAATATTTTCAATAGTTATATTATACAATGGAATGTAAATGGTCTACAGACCAGATTACACCTAGGAGAAATACAACGGTTATTAAAAGAATATGAACCAATGATATTATGTTTGCAACATGTCAACAAAACAATATTAACGATAGGTAAATATACCTTAGCATCTGCATCAAGAGAGGAAGAGGGAAATTTAGGTACTGCTATATATGTACATAACAAAGTATGTTATGACAAAGTACCTGTAAAATTTACTGATCTGCAAACGTCGAGTATTAGAATACGAATAAAAAACGATAATTATGTAATTCATAATTTGTACAATCAACCTAATAAAAATTATGACGTTGACAAAATCAAAGAATTACTTAATAATACTAAAGAACCAACGTTAATAGTAGGTGATTTTAATGCCCACAACCCAATGTGGGACTGTAATTGTACAGAATCAAATAGAGCAGGAATTAAAATAGAGGAATTCATAGATTCATATGACATGTGCTGTATAAATGATGACGAAATCAGCACATATTTTTCTAAAACACATGGAACATATTCCTCAATTGACCTAACTCTATGTACAGCAGACATAGTAGACAGATTGGACTGGAATACAGTAGATGACTTGCATACAAGTGATCATTTCCCCATATTAATTTCTTTATTACAAAATAACCCCACCAAACATGCCCCTCGATATAACATTTATAAAGCAGATTGGGAACAATATGAATTCCACACCAGGAATATCCCACCATTTGAATATTTGAAAGACCATAATGAAACTAATGAATTTCTTGTTGATTTCATTACAAATGCTGCTGATAAAGCAATACCAAAATCCAAATCTCATCCGACAAAACACAAAGTCCCATGGTGGTCTGAAAAACTAACAGAATTAATAAAAATAAAACACCAAATTGGAAGACGACTAAATAATTTGAATAGAAAATTCAGTAAATTAAACAAAATGTTACCAATATTAGAAGGAACCTTACAAAAACTGACTATATTATTATTAGAAATTGATACATTAAAACCTCTGTATAATAAAATATCTGCAAAGTTTAAAAGAGAAGTAATACAGGGAAGAATCATTTCATGGAAAAAATATGTATCAGAGCTCTCTAAAAATACTCCCATACAAAAAATATGGGAAAAATTCAGGAAAATAAATGGTACCCATGTTAAACCACCTAGACATGCCATAATAAAAGATGGGAAAAAAATACTTGATCCTAAAGAAATTAGTAATGTAATAGGTGAAAATTTAGCAAAAGTAAGTAGCAACAAAAATTTAGATGAGCATTTCCGCACAAAGAAAAATAATATAGAATTAATAACAATAAATTTTGAAACAGTAGAAGATATATATTATAATAGGAAATTTAGTATGGAAGAGCTAGAATTTGCTCTGTTGAACAGCAATAAATCTGCCCCTGGAGGTGACAATATTTGTTTTGAAATGATATGCCATTTAGCACCTTTGGCAAAGACATACTTGTTAGAGTTTTATAACCACTTATGGCTTAGAAATTTATTTCCTGATGAATGGCGTAAAGCTATAATTATTCCAATCCCCAAACCTGGAAAAGATCCCAGTAATGTAAGCAATTACAGACCAATTTCTTTAACAAGTTGTATGTGCAAATTACTAGAGAAAATGGTAAATGCTCGACTAACATGGCACATACGAGAAAATAAAATTTTAACTCCCACTCAGTTTGGGTCACAGTGTAACAGGTCTACATTAGATTCTCTCTGTAACTTAGAAGACCATATACGCCGAGGTTTTGAACGAAAACAAATTACTGTAGCTGTCTTTTTTGACATTGAAAAAGCATATGACACTACATGGAGGTATGCTATATTAAAAACTTTACAAAACAACAACATCTGTGGACATTTACCTAGGTTTATACAAAACTTTTTGACAAATCGCAGTTTTCAGGTGAGAATTGATGATGTTCTGTCTAGAACATTTCCTCTAGAAAATGGTGTTCCACAGGGAAGCGTCCTTAGTGGCACACTGTTTACGTTAGCAATTAATGATATCAGTAAAAATTTACCTACTGGTATTAAAAGTAACTTGTATATGGATGATTTTGCCATATATTATTCAGCATCTCGAATAAAACATGCAGAACGAATCATTAATAAAAGCATAGTAAAAATAGATGAATGGGCTTTATCTGTAGGCTTTAAATTTTCCATAGATAAAACCCAAGCAATCATGTTTTATAAAAACAAAAAATGGAAAAAAGGAGAAGAAATAGACTTAAAAATCAGAAACCATAGTATACCAATTGGCCAAACAGCAAAATTTTTAGGATTAGTATTTGATGCTCACATGAACTGGAAAGCCCACATAACATACATGAAATCAAAATGTAAAAGAGCATTAAACCTAATTAAAAAACTGTCGAACACTACTTGGGGAGCCGATAGGCATACCCTTACTTTATTGTATAAAGCAACAGTGCTGTCTATCGTTGATTATGGAAGTGAAATATATGGCTCGGCATCAGACGCAACGCTGAAAACGGTAGACCCAATTCATAATGAGGGTCTTAGAATATGTTCAGGAGCTTTTCGATCATCACCAACATCTTCTTTACAAGTTGAATGTGGTGAACTACCTCTGTCTCTCCATAGAGAGCTAGTAACGATGAAGAGTGCTCTGAGAATTCAGACAAATGATTCTCCAACCAAAAAATTATTTGGATTAAGAGATGTGTTTATAAACAATCATCCACCTTCTTTCCCAATTAGGGCTAGAAGATTGTTAGAGTCACTAAATATGTATATACAATTGCCTGTAATGTTAAAATTGCCTCCTCCTTGGACAATGAATAAAACGAGAATTTGTACACACTTGAAATATTTATCAAAAAATAATTCATATACTCCAGAATACCAAAGACAACATGCAGTAGAGCATATAATCCGAAAAGGTCCACATTACGCAATATACACTGACGGATCTAAATCACAATACGGAGTGGGATATGCTGCGGTATCCCAAAACAAAACGTATCAGTTCTCCTTCCCAGACAAAGCCTCTGTATTTACAGCTGAGTTGTGTGCAATAGTATCGGCCATAAAAATAATTAGAGAAGTCTCATATAATAATTTTGTAATTTATAGCGACTCCAGAAGTGCTATAGAAGCTATTCAAAGCTATAATCCCAAAAATAATATTGTACAACATATAAAGTTCTCAATCCATAAATTGTATAATAAGGGAAAAAATATTGAAATATGTTGGATCCCTGCCCATGTAGGGATTAAGGGAAATGAAGAGGCTGATAAAGCAGCTAAAGAAGCGGTCTACATGACAAGAACAAATGTAGACATCCCTATCAGTGACTATACAAAATATATAAAAACAGTCCTTGTAAAAAAATGGCAAAATATATGGAACGAAGAACCTGAAAATAATAAATTAAAACAGATAAAATCCAGTGTTGGAAAATGGAATTCGTCATATCAAAGAGAGAGACAAGCACAAGTAATTCTGACACGTCTTCGAATAGGCCATACTCGTTTGACACATGGACACTTAATGAACAGTCCATGTGGCCCTCTTCCCAAATGCCCAGATTGCAATGTGCTGATAACAGTTAAGCATATACTGTGTGAATGTCCAAAATATAACGTGCAGCGACTATCAAATTTTGGAAATAGACCGATAGAAGAAATTTTGTCAGAATCTTCAACGTTCTCAATAGCACCCATTTTAATGTTCATGAGAAGCTGCAAATTAATTGGAAAAATATAAGAAAAAACAATTAATCAGTATAATGAATTTTAAAACAAGTAAATTTTATGATTTTACTTAATTTATTTTAAATTTTAATATACCTTTTTAGTGAGTATGTATGGAAGCATTAGTTTAAATGTATTTATTGTGTGAGTGTGTTCCAGTATGAAAGCGTATGCCTTTTTACAGCTTTTAATTTCATTTTCATTTTCGTTTATCATCATTGACAAGTGACCTATTAGGTCCCAGTGCTAGGCTTCTAGCCTAGACTTGTCATTCCATCCTAATCCTTCGGGCCAGCCCTATGAGAGCTGATGGTCAGCTCAGTGGTCTGGTTAAACTATTTTAATAATAATAATAATAATGGAAGGTTGCGTCGTGTATATTGATGATTTAGTGATATATAGTGATGATTGGGAGACCCATTTGGAAAGACTCGAAGCTTTGTTTAAGGCGTTGAGAAAAGCTGGATTGGTGGTTAATTTGAGGAAGAGCGATTTCGCCCAGGCTACGGTTTTGTATCTTGGGCATGAGGTAGGTCTGGGTAGAGTTGCTCCTAAGAAAGCTAATGTAGAGGCTGTGGCTGGCTTTCCTGCTCCTCAGAACAGGAGAGGGGTCAGGAGGTTCTTGGGTATGGTCGGGTATTACCGACGGTTTATAAAGAACTTCTCTGAAATTGCAACTTCTTTGACAAATTTATTAAAGAAAGGAGTGAAGTTTGTATGGTCCAAGGAGTGCCAGGAGGCCTTTGAAAAGTTAAAGGCAGTCTTAACTAATTATCCGTTGCTACAATCTCCAAATTTTGATCTCCCTTTTAGCCTAGCGACGGATGCGAGCGACGTTGGGCTTGGAGTGGTTCTTCTCCAGGAAGATGATGCAGGGATGGTTCACTCCGTCGCTTACTTTTCGAGGAAGTTATCGTCGGCAGAGACAAGATACTCGACTATTGAAAAAGAAGCCTTGTGTTTAATAAAAGCCCTATCTCATTTTTCAGTCTATTTGAGTTCATCACTTCATCCTATTTTGGTCTACACAGATCATAATCCTCTAGTATTCATGCAACGGTTTAAGGACAAAAATATGAGGTTGCTTAGGTGGAGTCTGTTTTTGCAGGAATTTGATCTTCAAATTAGGCATATAGCTGGGAGGGACAATGTTATTCCTGACGTATTATCTAGGTCCTTTTAGGAGTAGGGAGTGGGTCTTGGTTTGGTCTTTAGGTTAGGCATTAATGACTTTTTCTTTCCAGGTGATGGTTTAATTTATCTGTTTTCTCTGCATTAGTAACTAAAATTAGTTCTAGTATTTAAAGTAATTAGTTTGAGTTTTGCCCACTCTTTTGGTTTTTTATCTAAAAAAAATATATATATAAATATAAATATATTTTTTTTCCCTTTTGATGGGGAGGTATAAGAAATTAACGTAATTTATTAAGTTTTGCTGGCCCTTTTTAACGTATGCTTTGCTTGTTTAATCCAGTTTCTTTTGCCTTTCTCTCTGAAAGCTGGATTTTGGGTCTTTTACCTTCCCTCAAGGGTTGTTATTGTTTTATATTGATACTCCACCCATGAAGTTTGTTTCTTGCTTTTCATGTTTGTGATGGTGGTTCGGCCATTCGTCGTCTGTGCCACGTCATATTTGCCCCTCTCCCGGAGCTGTCGAGGGGGCCTTGTGGCATTATCTCAGGAGTTCTGTTCTCGGCTCCGTCATAGAAGGACCAGTGTGCTATAATTTTTGGCAGTCTACGGCAGTTTACCTTTGGGGTAGAGGATACTTCTTGTTGCACACCTGCATCGTGTTGCGTCACTTGTGAGTGACTTTGTGTGCTCGTGCCCTTAGTTTGAAGCTGGAGTGGTTGGGGCCTGTTGCTGGAGGCTTGGACTCGGTGCCTAACCGTGCTTATCTACCCGTTTTCTTCTTTATTTGGAGGAGAGCTCAGCATTTGCTCTCGTGAACGGCCCATTGTGCGAGCGTAAGATACGCTCTGTTCTCTCCTGCCTCTGCCCTTACACTGCGCCCTTGGAGTCGTGAGGAGGCCCTCCAGTGGCGAAGAAGAGTAAGCCCACTTTATTTTATTATTATATATTTGTTATCGTCATTAGTTTCTCCGTGCGTCGGAGCAGCATCCCCTATATCTTTTGGAAGGACGTCAGTTGTACGCCTACAGTGTGCCAGCGTCGGCTTTCATCTGCAAGGACTACCCTATTTAGCCTTAGTGTTTGTTAGGCGTTGTAAAACCAAGATATTGGATCCTTGTTAATAGTTTGCTAATGTATGTATTTCATACAAGGTATTAATTGAATATTGTATATATATATAGGTTAAGGTTTTCCTTTCCCCCCCTGGATCTCCTACTATCGTATGCTAGGGAAAGAGTGTTTTTCTTACTTCCACTGTTTACTTTCTCTTATTTCTTAGCATGCTAGTTAGGTAGGCAATTGAGGAAGTGATTGATTTGTTGTTGTGTGTGCTTGTTGTGTTCTTTCTCCCCATCATTCAGTTTTCAGAGGGGTTCTTTTGCTATGTGTTGTTTTGTAATAAATTATTGTTAATTTAGTTTGTGGCTTTGTGTATCCTCTCTGAGATTGTGCTCTTTGAGTGTTGGTTTGTCAGGGATCATACCCGTTTTGTGGTACTGATCTGAAATACAGGTCAAAAAGAACCTTAAAAACTTCAGACCATCTTGAAGTTCCTAACAATATATATATATATATATATATATATATATATATATATATATATATATATATATATATATATATATATATATATATATATATATATATATATATATATATTTTCATGATGTTGCCTTGTAATGCGTATATCCTCCTATAATTTTGACATATTTACCTTTTTCATGTGTTATGTTTAATGATAATGATTGTTGAAGTGTCATATTCAGTTTGGCATCAGATCTCAAAAGAATAATGATTAAATAACTTAATAGCATAATTTAGAATTGTTAATACAATTTTAATAGTAACGTAGTTTAGTATCTTTCTTGATAAAAGCGTAGTATGTGAACACGTGTGTGTGTCCACCAGGGCTTGTTTCATTTCAATTGTCATCAGTTGAGATAGGAGGGAGCACTTTGTTTTGGGTTAGTGATGACAGGTTTGGGATAACAAACGCCGATTCGTCCCATACGGGCTCGAGACGAGTGATTTCACGTTGTTGCATGTTCGAGTCACGTACGCCACTTTGAGAGAAAGAATACGTGTCTTGATCAATTACGTCATGTTTTGTAAGATTGCGTTCAAAACGTTTTGCTGGGATGACGTAACTTTCCTTCTAGAAGCTTCTCCATTGTATCTCGTACCCAAAATGCTTTAATGACATCATGTAATTGTTTCACGTGTTACTGGAATTCTAAAATTTGTTTCATTCTGATTTCTGAGACCAGTCGAATTGGTTCCCTCTCTCTCTCTCGTTCTTAGAAAGAGATTATTTTAACGTAGCGTTTTGTGGTCACATATTAACATTAACTTTTGAGATCTGAATTTAGCAAAGTTATTTAGTTCGTAATGGCGCCTGGTAAAAAAGTGTGTATTGTGGTAATGCAGCTGCAGCAAGTGATTTACAGAGGTTTTCACAAGTTGTGTAAGGTAACGTGAATTTTACTTATTAATACCATGGTATGATAAGTTAGGAAGTGTTTACTGAGTGAAATCATTATTGATAAATCTTATGTGTAATTTTGTGTGTTTTTCTATTTACAATCTCTTTATATTTTCACACTTTTTATGTTTGTGATGTAACATTTATTTACATAGCATTTTAAATATTTCTTGGTATAATTTAACATTGCATACGTAATTTAACATTGTATACTTGATTTCATTTATTAAGATTTTCTTTTTAAATCTTGAGTAATTCTTGATAATTTAAATTTTGCCTGATTAATTTAAATTCCTGATAAAGTTTGTGTGAATTAGTTTTGTTTCATAATTTAATTCAAGAATTAATTGAGTGTTGTGTTATTTTCAAGTAATAATAAATTTTTCAGATTGTGAATTCTAATTAATTGTGAATTCTAGTTATAAACTTTGAATTTAAAAATAAATTTTTGTATTTAACATTTAAAACAGGTTTTGTTCTTTTAGTTTTGCTAAAGTGAATTAAGACCAGGGAAACAGAGTTTTTTGATGGAGTGATGCGCTTCTACTCTACTCTAGAATATTTCTAGTTTAATTTGTGATACCTCACACATATTCTGATAGACTTAGTTTGATTTTTCAAGTAATAAATAAGTTTTTCTTAAGGGATCACTGTTACCTTTAGAGTACTCAGTCGTAACAATTAATGTTATGAGAGTTCAGGTATCTGGCTGAAGTGAGGTATATTTTTGAATTTTGAGATTAGTTGTGTAATAACCAGGTACTAGATACGCATTGTGACATTATATATATATATATATATATATATATATATATATATATATATATATATATATATATATATATATATATATATATATATATATTGTTACGTGTGGGTCTTGGCTGATCAGTTATTGGTTAATTTACATAAAGTTGCACAGCCCTGCAGGGTAAGAGTACACGTAACCTGCCTCTTGAAGCCAAGAGTTAACATCAAAGACAGACGTTAATTAATCAAAGGTCGCCAGTTAAGGGTAATTAACCTTAACAAAGAATATTCAAGGAATAAAGACTTTATGATGAACGTCACCAACTGCAGACGATGAAAAAATCTCTACTTGTTAAAATGGTATTAAATACAAAAGAGACAACGGTTCTCCCCCAAACAATGAGCGCTAGGCATAACAAATACCAGAGTATTAAAAATGACTTGCTTGCCTAAATCCCCGAGACTTACTGGGACAATTCGGCTAATGCTAACAATATAATAACATGACTTAATCTAGACTTCGTAATAGCATATCCCGTAAGTGGTGGCTGGAGAATGAAACAAAGAAAACGGAAATACAGAACAGTTATTAGTCAATCGACGAAGCTTTAACAAGAATCGGACTTACCTTGAACGTCGAGTCGTTTGCGCATACGATGGACCTCAGGAGACGGGATTCTGGCCGTCTTCCCAATTCACTAATTAACCCTTTCCTGCCCAATTGACGTCATATTACGCAACAACCCCCTACCCCCCTTCTTGTCTGACTGACGTAATTTTACATAAAATTTACCGACATTTTTCGTACGTGTGGTAGGGGTAAATTTTTTTAATTTTCGGACAGTTGGTGGTTTCCATAGGCTAAAGCATACCTTGGACCGTGTAACTCAGGCATCGATACGCCAGGCAAGCAGTGCCTATACTGCGCATGCGCAATTCCCTGGCATAGTAAATTTCTCACAATGACATCAGCTGATCCTACCCACATTTCTCTCTCGTATCTTACATTTTTTTTTATAAAATGTAGGATTACATTATTGGAAACACTCTGTTTGGTATCCTCTATTTTCTATAAATTTTTTAGTTCCTCTACTGTGCATGCGCAAATCCATGGCGTAGTAAAATTCTCACAATGACATCAGCTGATCGCACCCACGCAGGCCTGGCAGGCCACACTTCTGTCAGAGACCATGCGTACGAGGTTGGGTAAACACGTGTCGCTGTTTACATACAGCGACGTCAATCGAGAACAGTTTCCAACATGCTTTCGCAAAGTTTTTACGGTAAAACTAGCGGAAATTTGTTAGTGCATCACATAAGAGACGTCTGGATTTTAGGCAGGGCTCTGAATCTCATTTTTCATTATCATATATATCGTTATTTAGAGAATTTTGTTGGCTTTCTCATAAAAAATAATTCATTCACCTAACTGTTATAGCTTTTGAGCTACGAATGATAATGTTGACAACGGTAACATTTTTTTTTCGTTTCGAACAGCTTATAACGTCAAAATGAAACTGTTGCTGTTACCAAAGCCATTTTTCTTGACTCTCACTTTATTCCTCAACCTTTCCTCTACATTTTTGTATATTTACAAAGTAATTTCTATGAAAAAATCCGAGGTAGGGCTCTTCAAAAAAAATGTCTAGCGATAATTCTCACCGTGTGCCTGGCGGCGCGCTCTGTTTCTTACCCACTTTTCTATCAATTTTTCACCAGCTGGACTTATTCGTTTTTCATTGTTTTACATGTCGTTATTTAGAGAATTTTCTTGGCTTTCTCATAAAAAATAATTCATTCGCCTAACTGTTATAGTTTTTGAGCTACGAACAATAATGTTGACAACGGTAACTTTTTTTTTCGTTTCGATCAATTTATAACGTCAAAATGAAACTGTTGCCGTTACCAAAGCCATTTTTCTTGACTTTCCCTTTATTCTTCAACTTTTCCTCTACTTTTTCGTATATTTACAAAGTAATTTCTATGAAAAATAACCGAGATAGGGCTCTTCAAATAAAACTTTTTTCTAGCGATAATTCTCACCATAGGCCGGGCAGAGCGCTCTGTTTCTCACCCTCTTTTCTATCAATTTTTTCACCAACTGGACTTATTCGTTTTCCATTGTTTTATATGTCAATATTTAGGGAATTTTATTGGCTTTCTCATAAAAAATTATTCATTCGCCTAACTGTTATAGCTTTTGAGCTACGAACGATAATGTTGACAACGGTAACATTTTTTTTCTTTTCAATCAATTTATTACGTCAAAATGAAACTGTTGCCGTTACCAAAGCCATTTTTCTTGACTCTCACATTATTCTTCAACTTTTCCTCTACATTTTCGTATATTTACAAAGTAATTTCTATGAAAAATAACCGAGATAGGGCTCTTCAAATAAAACTTTTTTCTAGCGATAATTCTCACCATACGCCGGGCAAATCGCTCTGTTTCTTGCCCTTTTTTCTATCAATTTTTTCACCAGCTGGACTTATTCGTTTTCCATTCTTTTTTATGTCGATATTTAGAGAATTTTGTTGACTTTCTCATAAAAAATAATTCATTCGCCTGACATTCATAGTTTTTGGGTTACGAACGAAAATATAAAAATAAGTAAAGATTTTTTTTTTTTTTTGTGAAATAACTCACATTTTTTTTTATTTAGACGGCTGGGACTCTTATTATGACTATTCCACCATAAAATATAAACATTTAGAAAAAAAGGACAGCAAAATGAACGTTGTTGGCATAAAATTTCTATTTTTGCTGAATTTTCGAAATAATTATTTTTTCGCACTGTCCAGCGCTCCCAGACACATCGGGGCTCATGTGCCCTCATTGATGTGATAACTATACAGATATGAAAGGGTTAATATAGACGTAGGGGTAAAAGTGGAGTGAGGGAACAAAGGGACACCGTTCCGGCATGCTACGCGGCGTACTTTTCTCGTTCGTTGTCTGTCTCTCTCTGACCTCGCTTGCATTCCCGCAAGGTGAGGCGGTCTCTTGACATACCGCCCCAGGCAATCTGACCTTGACAAAGGCATTGTGGTGAAACTTTAAAGTTTTAGGCCCACATTCGGTACGATTTCATTCAACCTTAAGCCCTCCTGCACTAGCTTTGAATGAGACCAAGTTACAGTGCTGAGGAGTTTACTAACTTACTTAAATATACCATGAAGTCAAGAAACATTGCATTTTTATCCAACAAAAGTGCAGTTAAGAAACAATCAACTATATTTCCTGCACCAATTCTTTTTTGGGTGATGCCACACGGGTTCACAAATACGCATTTAGAAGTTTAACACATATATAATTAATATTTAAAGAACACAACAATCATCCAAGTTACATTAAGAAGCAAGAAAACATTAACATTACTGCAAAAATTGACAAAACGTTACGTTACTTCGATAGAGGAAAACATAAATGGCCAAAAAAAAGGGGTTTCAGAATATCCTTATAAAGAAGTTACTGCAATGGCGACGACAGTCCACGAGGTGATGGGGCTGGATTTTACGAGAAATTCTTCTATTACTTGCCTTCCTGGAGTTTGCTGCGAAACAGGCAGAGCTTCATGTTCACACCCTGGAAGAAAACTCGGGAGGAGTACATTGGATAGCACAGTTGTCACATCTACAAAACTACAGGGTTATGTAACAAACCATCAACTAAAACACAAACATTAAGTAGTTTAATCGTAACCCAACATACAAAAAAAAGGGGTTTCGTCCAGAAGGCAAGCTTAAACTACTGGCATGTGCCCTTACAAATAAGAAAATAACATATATATTCTCCACAAGAAGAAGTTTGACAACACTGTAATCACACGTCATCTAATTTTATAGAGATGGATAAAATTTGCAAAAAAGGAGTTTTACTACTTTAAATATCAATGTACTAATTTATACCAACTCATTGCTATAGTTAATATAATACAAAACTTCTTCTGTGGAGCAAAAATAATCATATCAACGTATTTTCATAGAAACTGGGAATCACATCAAAATAAGCATTCAAGAAAAACTAAGAAATTTTATTCAAGGGGAATAAATGGCAATTTTTGACATTCTCCCCCAAGAAGAATCACAATTAGAAGTAATCACAACTGCACCCAGGAGCGAATTCAATTGAATAACGCTATGCAGCTGTGACCATCTTAACACATCAAAATTTAAATCAAATATACATTTTAGAGTACATCCATAGAAATTAAATCCTTTCTCTCTTGATCACAGCGGATTGCTGCTGCACGCCGAGGTCTAGTACCACTCAGAGGCACACTATCTGGCTCCTGAGTTACGACACTATCAAATTCCCTCTCAGGTAATTCCAGAAGTACGAGCTTTGTGATTGATCTCATGTATAGTTTATTATTCACTCTCACTTCTACAGACCTAATCACACCATCAGACGATGGAAACAGCTGGGTAACCTTACCCAATGAGAGGAGGGATCTATAGCCTTTCCCCAGATGATCTTCTAAGTCTACCATCACTATGTCCCCAACTTTCACATTTGCAGAGAGATTATCACTAGAATTAAAATGTCTCTCTCTCAAGGACACTAAATAGTCTCTTTTCCAAGAGTTCTCAAATTTTCTTAGCACTGATGATAATCTAAAATATTGTTCTCTAAGATCACTTGAACTCATGAAATCTGGGTCATCAGTTGCTGAATTGTTAAGAGGAGGGGAAATACAAACATTTCGCCCATAAAGTAACATGGAGGGAGTCAAAGCCTCACAATCTCGATCAGAGGAGAGATAAGTCAGTGGTCGAGAATTTATCACAGCTTGAAACTCAACAAGTAGAGTTCTCAACTCTTCAAAGGATACACGTTTGTGATATAAGGCTTTGGACAAACATCCCTTTAGAACACCAATAAGGCGTTCATAAAAGCCTCCAGACCAGGGGGCTCGCGGTGTAATGAACTTCCAATTAACACAATTTCCTTCAAGGTATGACTTTACCTCTGGTTCATCCATAATTTCCTTCAGGAAATTATTAAATCCAACAAAATTCCTACCATTGTCAGATATAATCAGACTCGGCAGAGAATGATATGCTACAAAGCGTCGAAAAGACAGTAGGAAATCGGAAGCAGTCATGGAATGAGTCAATTCAAAATGAACTGCCCTGCTCGTAGTACAGGTAAATAGACATACAAAGACCTTCTCCTCCAAGCCAGTCTCATGATCAAAAACATTAATAGCACCAGTATAATCAACTCCTACTGATTGGAAAGATCTATCATATCTCACTCTTTCTGTGGGTAATGGTGGAGGAGGAGGCAAACACAACCGTTTCTTGGTTAACTTCTGACACAAAAAAAACTTTGATAGAATTGATTTGATAACTTGTCGTGCTTTAGGTACCCAAAAAGTTTCTCTCAACAATACCAGTACAGAATTGACACCACAATGGTGATGATGTCTATGCAAATGTTCAACTATCAACACTGTTAAATACCTTCTGGAAGGCAATAACATTGGGCACTGAGTATCATAAGACATGGAAGTGTTTTTCATGCGACCCTGAGACCTAATTAGATTTTCCTCATCAACAAATAGGTTCAACTGATTACACAAATTCTTAATATCCATGGACACTCCATGTGAATTCTTATCACAGAGGTACATTCTGGTAGTAGAAAAATGTTGCTTCTGTTCAAGGAGGACAAGTGCTTTCATTTTGTTAACAACAAACTTAGAACCTTTACTGCATTTATTAAGAAAAAGCAATATTGACCTCATGATACGTTTAAGCTTACTTAAATTACTGTAACGTGGGATGTCAATTAATGGGGTTGGAGGGTTAACAAACTTAGGTTCTGAAAGAATTTCATTAACATGCACAGTTTCTGTAGCTAAAGATTGGGGATAATCACCAGTTAAAAGCCATTTAGGGCCATTCCACCATAAGGAATTTTGCGCTAAATCTTTACTATTACTACCTCTGGATAGAATATCAGCTGGATTATCCTTAGAGGGGGTATACCGTAGAGGAAACTTGAATTCATTAATTTCAGTGACTCTGTTTCGTACATAGGGAATTTTACTATTATTGTTCTTCACCCAACAAATAGAAACCATGGAGTCACTCCAGAGAGTACAAGAACTCAATCTCAAATCATCATTCTGCATTAATCTTCCAGCAAGTTTCGCACCCAAGGACAAGGCTGTCAATTCCAAACACGGAATAGTCTGTTTAGGGTTTGGTGCAACTTTACACTTACTGACCAGTAAATTGCTTACACTTCTCCTGAAATCAATCACATAGGCAGCAGCTCCATATGCCTTGTTAGAGGCATCACAAAATACATGTAAGTGGGAACATTCAGGATGTACAACAAACCTAGGAAACTTTAAACTTTCTACATTTCTAATACACTTGCAAATTTCATCAAACCTTGAACATAATGATTCTGGCAAAGGGTCATCCCACCCGTAGTTACTCCACAAACATTTAAGAAAATATTTACCTCTCACCTGTATTGGTGACAATAATCCTAGAGGATCAAACATTCGAGCTACTACTGATAAAACCTTTCGTTTGGTTAAAGGTCCTTTATACTCACAATTTACTTCCATCAGTGACATCTCATCTTGTGTTAGATACCACTCTAAACCCAAAACGTTTACTCTTTCTTTGAAAACATCTATGGTTCTGTTAAACTCTGAATCATTACTGACCCATTCTTGTAGAGGCATATTAGCATCTTCAAGAATCGCATTTATTACTGGATACTCATCCATCAAGACTGACACATCCTTGTAAGTTTTACTAAAATTATCTACATAGAAATTCTTCATCAGAGATGATGCAAGGGGATTATCATGTAAAGATAAATGATGCAAGAGAGTTTGCTGCAAGAGAAAGGGGGAGCAGGTAGCTCCAAAACAAACTACACAAAACCGGTAAGTTACAGTAGACTTCAAATCGGAGGGATCAGTTATCCATAGAAATCTGCAATAATCACGACAGTCAGGTGAAATGCCTATCCTTAAAAAGGCTTTACTGATATCTGAAATCGCAGCTACGGGGTGTGTACGGAAACTCAACAAGGCATCAAAAAGTTTAGTAGGTAATGAGGGACCAGTTAATAAACAATCATTTAAGGAAAGTTCTCCTTTAGCCTTGGAAGAAGCATTAAAAACTATTCGAATGGGAGTTGTTTCTGAATCCTTCAATACAGCATGGTGGGGTAAATAATGCCCTATAATAGGGGAGCCTGAGGGAATTAATTCTATAAACCCAGACTGAACATAATCTTTGATAATCTTATCATAATGAGCATACAAGGAGGGGTCAGATTTGAATCTATGTAACAAGGAATTTAATTGACCAATGGCTATTCTATAGTTAACAGGTGGTCTACTTTCATCTCTAATTGGCAAAGACACTTCATACTTATTGTCAACCCTTTTTACTTTATCCTTAAAAAACTTAACTGATTCTCTTTCTTCAGGACTAATTTCAGATTGACGAATACCAACACTTTCTAAATCCCATAATTTTCTAACTTCACAACAAAAATTAATAGGGATTTCCTCTACTTCTATTTTTGAACAACATACATTTGATGTAGTAATCTCATTAGATTCTACATCGTCATAAGACCAACTAGGAAGAGGTCCAAAAATTAGTGCACCACCAGAACTATTCAATATCTGTATTCCAGAGCAAATTTGACTGTTGTGAATGAATTTTCCATAGTAATCAGCTCCAATGACTAATTCTATACCATTTACTTCATCTGAATTTAAATCATTATCTGCTAATTTCATGCCTTTACTCGCCAAGAACGCAGCTGACTTACTTAAACCTGGAGAATAAATTCTGGAATTAACTCTATCGAATGCAATGGCATTAATGACAGTACGAATTTTACCTAGTCTCACCACAACTCTTACTATATTTCAATTAACTTCCATGGCATCACTGCCAAATGGTTTTACCTTTAAGGCTACTGTTGCTATGGACGGTAGACTAAGCTTATGAACTAATTCCGTTGCAATAAACGTTCTTTGTGCACCAGAATCAAAGAGTGCTCTCTCAAAGGAACGATGTCCATTCCCTGACACAATTACATTAGCAGTAGGAAGAGCAGTCGAAACAGAACTCTTATTAGTCTGAGAATGATCAATACCCAAAGAAGCAGTCATAACTACTGGGGAATCACCTTTACTTACAGCACCTTTAGAATCATTATGAGATTTCCCAGAATTAACATTTGACTTACTAACATTAGTACTATTTACACTCAACTTTGGTGGAGCAGGATTAACAGGGTTTTCTGTTTTCTTACAAATCATCGGGTAATGAGGCCCATCACATATATTACATTTCGGTTTGTTTCTACATTCAGAGAATAAATGACCTCCTTTGAGGCAAGCAAAGCACAATCTTAAATATTTAACTCTGTCCCTTCTACTATCAATGGTTTTGAAAGTCTTACAATCGCGAGAGGCATGGTTCGATGAGCAAAACACACAATTATGGTAAGAACTACTATTACTAGGCTTACTGTTACTTTGTTGTGCTCTCTGCACGTTTTGCACATTTGAGGGAATCACTTTAGAATAGTTACCCTGATCACGTTTTCTCTTATTAGAATTCTCACCTTTGTAACAAAATTCCATTAATTCACAAACATATTTCAAACCTGAGGAAATTTGCTTTAAATCAAGAGACATACTATTATGTTTATTAGCTATAGCCTTACGTGTTTCAGGTGATAATTTCTCGCATATTATACTAGAGAAAATGGGGTTCATGGCCTCTACATCTAAATTCAATGTGTTCATTTGTAAAATAATCTTCTCATATTCCAATTTGAAAGTGTTCAAATCCTCTATTGTATGACTGGGAGGGACTAAATGCGTTAATTTGGACATAAGTCTACGTTTCAGTTTGTCCTTATTATCATACTTCTCCTTAAGGGTCTGAATAGCTACTGAATAATTGGCATTAGTGACAGGCAAACCTTCTATGGCTTTAAAGGCGTTATCCTTTAAACTAGCTCTGAGGGTAGAAAACTTAATCACATTGGAAATATCCCTACGATCGTGAACTAAACTGTTAAATATATCCCAAAATGCAAGCCATTGTTCTTCCCCACCGCTAAATTCAGGTATCTTAATTGCTGGGAGTTTAGGGGGAGGGAGAGGGTTAATGGGAGCCGAAGGAGGAGGCAAAGCGGGCTGTTGATTTATATCTCCCGTGTCAATCTCGCTCATTGTTTTCTGTGCAGTAGCAATAGCTTTCCTTACACATCTAGTTATTGCTCTATAACTTCTACATAAACTATCATATTCACTATCCTGTGAAATAATCGTCACATTCTGTGACCAACTGTCTTCAAAACGTCGTAGACCCTCAATAAGACAACGTTCATACATTACAAGGGTCGATTTTGGTGTATCAGTATCACCGATGCAGTTACCTGCCTCATCATGCAAATCTTGTAAGGAAATAATTTCCCTTTCAATAACTACCTTAATCTTGGAATCCATTATCTTGTTAATGGATCAACAACAAACTTGCTCAAATATCAAAATGTATGGCAAATTATCTACACCTGATTGAATATATAACTAATCTTATTCATAGGACGAATAACATTCACTGAATGATAGATAATTTGACCACGTGCTCTTCATCACTTCACAAAATAAATCTGGTCACGAAAACCTAAGTTCAAAATGACTACGAAATTCAACAAGAATTTCTTCACAGAGTAATCACTAAATACGAACAATAATGTTCCATAAACAGTAGATTAGTTGGCAAAACACTCCAAGTAATCATCACTTCACAAAATAAATCTGGTCACGAAAACCTAAGTTCAAAAATGGCTACGAAATTCAACAAGAATTTCTTCACAGAGTGATCACTAAATACGAACAATAATGTTCCATAAACAATAGATTACTTGGCAAAACACTCCAAGTAATTCAATACCTTACCCTGCTCACCAAATAACTTTGGACACGTGCCAGCTACACTAAAATGACTTTATAGCCATCCATCACCAACGTGAACTTTATCGTAAATTATCTTTAACATCCAAAAAAATCCTTTGTGAATCGTTATGGCATCCGGTTCGTTCGAAGGACCAAAGCAAAGTACTACTATAACTAGCAAAGAATGTGGTGGAACTTTAAAGTTTTAGGCCCACATTCGGTACGATTTCATTCAACCTTAAGCCCTCCTGCCCTAGCTTTGAATGAGACCAAGTTACAGTGCTGAGGAGTTTACTAACTTACTTAAATGTACCATGAAGTCAGGAAACATTACATTCTTTCCAACAATGTGCAGTTGAGAAACAATCAACTATATTTCCTGCACCAATTCTTTTTGGGTGATGCCACACGGGTTCACAAATACGCATTTAAAAAGTTTAACACATATAATTAATATTTAAAGGACACAACAATCATCCAAGTTACATTAAGAAGCAAGAAAACATTAACATATTACTGCAAAAATTTACAAAACGTTACGTTACTTCGATAGAGGAAAACATAAATGGCAAAAAAAAAGGGGATTTCAGAATATTCTTATGAAGAAATTACTGCAATGGCGACGACAGTTCACGAGGTGATGGGGCTGGATTTTACGAGAACTTCTTCTACAACCTGCCTTCCTGGAGTTTGCTGCGAAACAGGCAGAGCTTCATGTTCTCACCCTGGAAGAAAACTCGGGAGTAGTACATTGGATAGCACAGTTGTCACATCTACAAAACTACAGGGTTACGTAACAAACCATCAACTAAAACACAAACATTAAGTAGTTTAATCGTAACCCAACATACAAAAAAAGGGTTTCGTCCAGAAGGCAAGCTTAAACTACTGGCATGTGCCCTTACAACAAGAAAATAACATATACATTCTCCACAGGAAGAAGTTTGACAACACTGCAATCTGATGTCATCTAATTTTATAGAGATGGATAAAATTTGCGAAAAGGTGTTTTACTACTTTAAATATCAATGTACTAATTTATACAAACTCATTGCTATAGTTAATATAATAAAAAACTTCTTCTGTGGAGCAAAACAATCACATCAACGTATTTTTCATAGAAACTGGGAAATACATCAAAATAAGTATTCAAGAAAACTAGGAAATTTTATTCAAGGGGAATAAATGGCAATGTTTGACAACACCATT
>JANJGK010004229.1:0-12500 GCA_039081455.1 Macrobrachium rosenbergii | reverse complement strand
GGAATCTTCTCCGGAGTGAGAACGATTTCAATAGCGGCTTCAAAATGGTATATTCTGTTTAAAGTGCTGGTGGAAAATGATGTCTGGTGGTTGTTGATGTTGTTTTAAATTAGGCTACCGCTGCTTTGTACCGACTATTGCTGTTAGAGTAACCAAATAGTAATGGGAAAGTAGAGAGGTCTATGGGAAATTTCCTCAGATATCGTTTACCGTGGTTGAGAAGAAAATGTCCAATAGGGGAAAACTATCGATCTGCTGGAAACATCCTTTACGTTTAACCAGGTTAGCGGAGAAAAGGGCGGCAGTTCGTTCCAGTTTTCAAGAGTAGGTAACGGAAGAGAAACGGGGGAAAATGGCTTTTTGTAACCATAAGAGATGAAACAGAATATCGTGGTAGAGGGGATCCAGTTTTAATTCACCATTCCAAATAAGTAGTTCCTTTATTATGCAAATTACTTTCCGCCGAAAGAAAATAACTTTTGGTAATGATCAAACATTTTATAATTCTTTTGTTGTAAACGTTAATTCCACCATTTACGAAAGTGATAAATAGTGCCACTACTGAAGTACATTGAAAAACAATTATGGTAATATTGATAAAAGAAAATGGTCGCAAGAGGTTAAAGGAAGAAATTGAGGAATCTGCGATTTTATGCTACGGCTATTCCTTTACCAGTCTTCTGTCAATAAAAGCTACCTACCAGCAGTATGGGTTTCTCAGGAGTTTCCCTAATCAGTGGTGCTAGATAGATAAAGGCTATAAGGTGGCTTCGGTCTCTGTCCAATACAGTTAGTTCTCTGTCAGTATTGATGGCCACCTTTTTTTAGTTTATGTTTTTCTGTGATATCTAAGGTTTGAATATTTACGAGTGAAATTTGTTTACATAAGCTGTTAAATTTTTGTTTACCATTACCTTAAAATTATCATTATTCCTTTTTAAAATAATATTAAAACACAAATGATACTAGATATTTTATCAGCGAGGTAGTACACTGCTTATCACATTACATTTCTTTTAGCGAATCAGTCATGAAAAGTTGGCCACAAAGGGCTAGTGACCAAAAAATAATAAATTTCAATAGTGTAAAAAAGAAGAAAAATTTATAATTTCGCATATTATATTTACATACAATGTTGCAATTGATCTGCTTATTTTTTCGTTCTCGTTCCACTCTTGTCAGGTACTTTCCAGCCTGATATTATTTCATTAAGGCTTACATCATCATTAAAGAAAAAACATTTTATATTTCCCTACATGTGTCATTTGTTATTCCAGTAAGACAACGAAAAACACAAAATTCGTCAGTCAACAAGAAATCTTTATTATAAGTGTTCATCGTCGATGTTTAGTTTATTTGTCCCGTTCTGTTAAAAGTCAGAATGTTTATATGACAAGGTAGATATTCCAACCTTGACTATGAGTTTTACCATTAAAACCTTATAGAGTATGGTTATTTTGCCCACTCTTCTAAAGGTTGTGAGGGCAATTGGTGAGGCCCTAGCAATAAAGGACGGTTTATGATGCAAAATGGGTAAGGGAGGAGAGTATGGGAAACCAGTTTATGGCTTTTATCGGAACTGGGGTGCAAAGGTTTCTGGTTTTAGCACTGGAACCAATCTCTCTTTGATTTTGAAGATGAACAGAATTGATAGCTTGTATGTCTTTGTATGGGCTCTATGAAGATTCATCACATTCAGATTAGGAAAAGTTTTCAACTTTCGCCGGAGATACGTAATAACTTCAAAAGTCAATCTGTTTAGCTACAGTTCTCAGGGTGGAGAGAATACTAGAGTTCAATATTCTATAATATGTCTAATCTACATAAACAAAATAGTGACAGCAGGCATTGCTGAAATTTCCCTTGGAAAATGTACCCAGGAGCCATGCTGACTGGTTACAACAGTGCTATGATTCATTCACTATACAGATATAATGGAGGGTGAATTCTGACTCACGAAGGGAACTCACGCGAAAAACTCAAAATCACATTGGTTTTGAAAAATAAAGAGCTTGAACTGCAATATATCTAGCTTCTATAGCCGTTAATGAGAGAAGGTAATCTTACCCAACGAAACTATACACTGATGGCACAGGCGCTAGTATTTGCATGAATGCTGAGTCTTTAAATTCAAATATCATGTGAAAACAAGCAAAAAATGCTCCTAATTTCCTTCAGAGCAATCGAGTTTTCTGTACAGCGTATGATCAAGGCCACCGAAAATAGATCTATCTTTCGTTGGCCTCAGTATAATGCCGTGTGAGCCGCAGCCCATCAAGCTTTCACTCACGGCGCGGTGGTGGCCTGTCCTATAGCGTTGCCAGACGCACGGTTATGGATAACTTTAACCTTAAACAAATTAAAAACTAATGGGGCTAGAGAGCTGCAATTTGGCATGTTTGATGATTGGAGCGTAGGTGATCAGCATACCATTTGCAGTCCTCTAACCTCAGTATTTTTAAGATCTGAGTGCGTATGGACAGACAAATAGCCATCTCAGCAGTTTTCTTTTACAGAATACTAAAACTGTACCGTCATTATTCACCTAGAGCTAATTCATTACTTACTTCATCAACAAGGCACTAGACTGAAGATCATTGCTGATAAATAGAATATGATAACCGGTATTAAAGTGTTTCGTAATATTGAACATAGTAATATTGCTAGACAACTTTCATTGAAAGCCAATGAAACATGAAAGTATAAGGATTACTGGTTAAAAATAATGAACCGCATTTCGTGCGGATGTCTCTAACTATCTAACTAGGGACGTGCAGCAATTACAACAAAATAAATTTACTGGAAAAAAAAAAAACGAAAGCTTCTTTAGTGCCTCAGATTTTCCAACAAAATCAAATTTTATCAGTTTCAAGCCTTCATTATACTGCATATATATATATATATATATATATATATATATATATATATATATATATATATATATATATAATATGTGTGTGTATCCTTATCTTGATTCTTTAAATTCAATATGTATTATATAAGCATACAAAAAGAAAAGAACGACATACTGTATGTATGTATGTATGTATGTATGTATATATATATATATATATATATATATATATATACATATACATGTATATATGTATATATATATATATATATATATATATATATATATATATATATATATATATATATATATATATATATATATATATATATTCATGAAGCTACAAATGTCGCTTAATATCGAAATTCACGCTACCTCGGTATATCTCCGTTGGAGAATTGTCGCCGAAGGGGAATTTATATAAGTGATAAATGAATTGGAATCGTGGGGACACGAACCCGCGACGAAACCCTATTCAGCGACTCCAGTTGACGTAAACCATTGAGCCATTATATAAATTCCCCTTCGGCGACAATTCTCCAACGGAGATATACCGAGGTAGCGTGAATTTCGATATTAAGCGACATTTGTAGCTTCATGATTGTATATAAATCACGGTGTGATAAAAATTTCATATATATATATATATATATATATATATATATATATATATATATATATATATATATATATATATATATATATATGTATATGGTACCAATTCAAAGAAAATTTCCTAAAAACAAAAAATTACATTTAAACGCATGTATCAAATGATTTTTGCTTGTGGTAAAAGTCCGGAACTGAAAGAAGGACCTCGTAAACCCAAAAATTAGCACTCTGCCATTTATACATACCGCACCTTTTCAATATGGGAAACGTATTGGATCTCTGGCAGAGTCTAAATTGAATAGGTAAGTTTCATCCTATTCAGTTTTCCTTTTTAGGACCTAAAGAGTAACGAGATGTTGAAGCGTTTCCGCTCTGATTATAGCAATCTCGCAGAATGGAACCTCTCACTTAATTCGTATGATGCTCATTTAGACAGCTATTGACTATAAACCCGGAGAAAATGGAAATTTTATAGCAATTGGTCCGCGTAACGGAGAGTTTCCAAGAACCTGAAATTAGTATTATCAATAATGTTTAATAGTATGAGGGATCCCGCCGGCCAAGTACTTCCTGTCATGAAAATGCCGTATTCATAACCATCTAATGTTAATGCGATCCAGCTTAAATCTACAACAAGGTAGCGCGGAGAAGAATAAAGATATATATATATATATATATATATATATATATATATATATATATATATATATATATATATATATATATATATATATATATATATATATGTCATATTTCATTTATGCCACATTTAAAGAAACTACGTTTCTTAGTAAATCTAAGGTAATTCCCAACATATATATCTGTATTGATCATGAAAGGAAGGCTATTGTGAAATCTCCGTTTGGTCAAACCAGACGCAGACGTCATCAATAAGTACCTGTGTAGTGCTTTAAGACAGTGCGTCATCATACATTAGCATCCGTTTGCATAAACTCAGCGTTCTCCTTTTGCTCAGAGCTGGAGGCAAATGTCACGTAGCCGTGGGAAGTTCTTGGGAACGAGGTCATATGTTTGTTCGTGTGTGTGCATCTTAGTCTTGCTATGTAAAAGTGTGACAGCTTAGATATTAGATCGACATGGGAGATCATCCTATGCAGACCAATTGTATTCTTTTGTAAATAAGTCTTTATACGAAATACAAGAAAAACCACTATGGAGTTTGTCTGAAATCCTGCAGAACATTGGTCTGATCTTCCAAAAACAGTCTTATTCTACAGCCATGGAGAAACTGAAGATGTCATAACCAATCTCTGACTGAGTTCCAAACACAGTCCTTATAACCAAACACATGGAGGAATTTCTGATGAAATACCTTCATACAACAGTGGTGGCAGCACACACAACAGCGGTCACAACAGAGCTTTCTGGCAGCACCTCTACATGGCGTCTACATTGGTAAACGGAAGCTCCGATACGGCGAGATGCCCAAAAAACCATAGACAATTGTCATCTTCATAAACATGGTTACAAGCAGACTGAAAGAAAACAATCAACAACGAAAAAGCGAGGAAAACATCTGACCTTCACAACACATCTACCCCAACGCATGGCAGAGAGAGAGAGAGAAATCTACACAAATCTACGCAACATTGCACATCAACACTCCACGTTGTTCCCTGAGGGTTTCTGCAATCAACATTCATCAACATAAGAAGTTCAACATCCACGATAACATCCCTTCGATGACGTGTATCTAGCCAGACGGAAGTTGGACAGCAGAGGAACCTCGTCGACCTACTTACCAGAATCCAATAAAAAGCTAAGTACAGCCATTATTTATAACAGTTGGTATATTCATTTACAGTGTTCGGGTCTCGAGTGGCAGGTTGCTGATATAAGGTGAGCAGTGCCGTAGATTAATACCTTTGCCTTGCAGACTTAGCGGTTCCTGATACCTCATTTTTTTTCATACTTTTGTGTCCTTTTATTTTTTTTACGCCTGACACATTGTTAACTCTGTTCTTTTTCAGGAAAGTGCATTTATTACCTTTCATTATTGTATTTTATGATGCATTTTTCATAAGTGATGTTATTTTTTAGCGGTTATATGAATCTCGGTTGTTATTTACTTGCGTTCCTGGTTTAGATTTATGAGGTTACGTAGCGGCCGTGTTTATTCATATAGGTTTCAAGATCACTTAGAGAGTAGGCGTGCGGATAGGAAACTTAGTAGGAAAATGACTCCTCCAACCCCAAGTGGGAGCGACCCCACCACTTCCCCACAGAATCCTGTACTTACGGTAGTTAATGCTAGATCGCCAATTGTACCATTCGCAGGTCGTGTCAATGGATTTTTGACGCAGGGTGTCGAATCTTGGATTTCGTCTATAGACGTACACCTCACGGCAAAATCCATTACCGATCCGTCTTTACAATTGCAAGAGGCAAAGAGTTTCATAGATTTTGCTAAGGGAGATGCAGGTGCATACTTGCGGGGAATATCTTTTAAAGAAACAAACACTTGGGATGGTTTCAAAGCCAATCTGCGTTCCATTTATGGGAGTGAGGATGCATTGGATGAAGTTCTTGCTTTACGCAACATCATAAGACTCACATCTATGACTAATCTAAGTATAGCAGATAGGGCAGCTCTGATAGGAGATAGGCTCGAAGAGTATAAAGGACAGATTGATGGCTCAAGTTGGGTCAATGGTAATCTGCATATCAGTTCCAAATCTGTCTGCAGGTTATTCTATTTAACACTTGTAACAGCAATGTTACCTGAACCTTTGGTTAAGTGTTTTGACGAAAAATTACAATCAGATAGCTCAGAATTAGATATCTATAGGCAAGTTCGGAAACACTTGTCCAAGTGTACAGATCTCGATCCTTCTCTGATTCAGGATTTTACAAAGCAAGAAAACAAAAATCATGCGTCTACATCACCGCAACAGGTTAACTTAGTCACTAATAATCCATCAGCAGTCATTTGTTACAATTGCAAAAAACCTGGTCATGTGATAAATGAGTGTAGGTCCCGCTATTGTTCAATCCATAACAGTACGCATCATAAGTATAGTCATTGCAATGCAAGAAAGAAGAATTTAAACAGTAACACAAACATTCAAAACACCGGTAATGACGCTAAAAAGCAACAGTACCATGGGGGAAAGAACAAACATTACAAGCAGAACAGTAATGCAGGTCAGAAACAAGTACATTCAAATCGTTCCTCGGGAAAGCCAACTTCAGGCTCAGCAGTTCCAAACAATAATGCGTCAGTGAATTTTCCGAATGCCGGCGGGCAGACAAACACCACATAGCCAGCTTAAAGGGGGAGGAGAGTGATATTGGGGTATCATCACTTTTTGAATCAGATAATAAGTTTAATGTTCTCCAAGATATGTGTGAAGACAAGAATTTTCCAGAAATCGAGGTAGTGTCTCCCAAACATGCAGAGAACGGTCCCGTAGATTTTTGCAAAATACACGCTATTATTGGCTCAGAAGAAGTTAGACCCACTTTGCATGCAGTTAGCTTAGAACACAAGCATTTCACCTTGTTTTTTGATTCAGGTAGTCCACGTAATATAATGGATTTACGTACCCATCACCTTTTATTTTCAAAATTTCCCATCGAACGCTCTGATGTTCGTTTGTCAGGAATAGGCAATAATGAATTAGATGTAATTGGTACATCTCAGATACAATACAGGTTGGGGCAACGTACTTTTACGGATACCTTTATCATAGTTGGCAATATTAATATGTACCCAGTAGTTATTATAGGATATCCATCAATGTCATTACATAACGTAATTTTAACACCCGCAAAACACGGAGTGTTTATAAAAGGGAAATTCTATCGGTCTTCACACACATTGAAATCTGTTTTGGATCAGAAGGAGACAGAGAGTAAGAAGATAACGTATATCGAAGAGCCAGTCACTTGTCTCATAAGCGATGATATTGTTACAGCAACCCAACATAACTCTCAAGCACCCGTCCTTGCTGCGTTCGCACAGACCATTGAGCCAAACACACCATCGTATCTCACGGTCAAGGTTAAAAGAAAATTGCCAGGCTCAGAGGTTTTAATTCTTCCTGATACCTTAAAGATAAATGGGCTTTCAGTCACGCAAGCATTATACACAGTAAATTCTGATCATCGGGTTAACATTGAAGTTTTTAATCACTTAAATGCTGCTTTAACAGTACATGAAAATCAACATATTGTCAATATCGAAGCATATAAACATCGAATTCTTACAGTTGCTGAAATTAACTCCACTGAATCAGCAACAGACGAATCTCTTTTAAAGGTAATTAAAGGCAAGATCGAAGCAGACATCTTAGATAGGGATATAAGCAAGAAATTTTTTGATCTTTTATCCAAATATAGTGATGTTTTTTCTACTAGTACTGGAGCTTTAGGCAAAACGGAAGTCATCGAACATCAAATTCGTTTAAAGGATAAAGACCAGGTCATTTACGTGCCTTCATATCGTCTACCGGCCAAATTTCTGAATGAAATCAATGTTGAGGTAGATAAAATGTTAAAAGAGGGGGTTATTAAGAAATCTAACAGCCCTTATAATTTTCCCTTGATAGTAGTACCAAAAAAGGACAAAACCTGGAGGATTTGTGTTGACTTTCGCAAGCTTAACGACCAAACTATCCCTGATCGTTTCCCAGTACCTTGCACAGATGATATTTTGTCTCTATTAGGACAGAATAAATTTTTTACTTCCTTGGACTTACTTAAAGGCTTTCACCAGATACCCTTAGCTAAGGATAGTACCCAGTACACTGCTTTTAGTACAGCTAGAGGTCACTATGAATTCCTACGTATGCCATTTGGGCTACGTTGTGCTCCTATTACGTTCACTAGAATGATCAATATAGTGTTCGGAGATTTACTAGGGAATATTCTCCATGCTTATATGGATGATTTAGTTATATTTTCCAACACCTTGGAGGAGCATTTAAGTAAACTAGAAATAGTCCTTCAGAGGTTAAGAGAACATCATCTAAAAGTAAAAATTTCTAAATGCGAGTTTTTTAAAGACGAATTAGTCTATTTGGGTTTCATGGTATCTCGGCAAGGTCTTAAAGTAGTCCATGATAAAATCTCTGCTATTAGTAAATTTCCCGTTCCTACTAATGTTAAAGCCATACAGCAATTTCTCGGGGTTTCGGGTTATTATCGTCGGTTTATCCGAGATTATTCAGTAATAGCAGCTCCTTTAACTGATCTCATAAGGAAGGACGTAACTTTCAAATGGGAATCCCAACATCAAATTGCTTTTGATACCTTGAAAGAAAAAATCAGTTCTGCTCCTATTTTAAAGTTTCCCGATTTTACTAAAGAGTTTATTATTGCAACCGACGCATCAGATCAAGGAGTAGGAGGTGTGTTACTCCAGTGGCATGACAATAAGTTTTTCCCCATTGCTTTTTATTCTCGCAAATTAAAAATGTCAGAGAAGAAATATGCAGTAATAGATAAGGAATGCCTCGCCATTGCTAATTCGTTGGTACATTTTAAATATATAATCTATGGGTATAGTGTCAAAGTTCTAACTGATCACAAGCCCCTTACTGACTTTTTTAAAGGTTTCAATCATAGTCCTAAAAGAACTCGGTGGCACATGATTATCCAGGACTTTGGAGCTAAAATTGGATACTTACCCGGTAAAGCAAACGTAATCGCAGATGCGCTATCTCGTAACCCAGTACCAACACACTCAATACCTTTCGCTGATCTAGAAGAAATTCCAATTCCTTCGCAAGCTATGAAAATTGCTATCGAAAATGGTCAATCTTTAGCCCAAGCAACAGAGAATATTACAGATATAGAATGGAATCTAGATTCAGTACGACAAGAACAAATGAAAGATCAGAAATTAAGAGTAATAATAGATGCATTAAATAGGAATCCAGATGATAAGGAATATGTGAAATATACGAATCAATATTTCTTGATTAAGGATAACATTCTATGCCGATCCGTGGCTAGGAGAACCAGGAGTTCAACACAGTTAACTAACGACCAGGTGGTTGTACCTATCACATTAATCCCAATCGTTCTGAAATGGCTTCACAACCATCCTCTGCATGGTCATCCTGGGTTCGAAATAACCTCTCAAAAGGCCAAGTCATTATTTTACTGGTCTACTATGTTAAAAGATATTAAAACATATATTAAAAACTGTGATATATGTTTCCGTCACAAGGGCCATACTAAGAATCCTGTAGGTCTCGGAACTTATCCCGTGCCTAGCAAACCTTTTGAAAGGGTACACCTTGATTTATTGACAGGTTTTTACGAGACAGACCGGGGGAATAAAAACCTCTTGGTTATCATCGACGCCCTTACACGGTATACTGAATTAATACCACTAAAAAGTAAAACAGCCATTGAGTGCGCTAGGAAGTTTTACGAGTGCTATATATGCAGACATGGAATTCCAAATATAATAATCTCTGACTCAGGTGGAGAATTCAATAATCACTTCCTTAACTCATTGTGCGAAATTCTGCAAATAAAGAAAGTCAATACGATGATATACCATCCTGAATCTAATGGATTGGTAGAACGGGTTAATAGAAAGGTGCTAGACATACTGCGTGTAAACATAGGCGGTATGGACCCAAACTGGGATATTGCAATACCCACCGTGTCCAGTACCCTAAATAACAATTATCATACTTCAATCCGTATGTCTCCCCATGAAGCTGTATATGGGATACCTGCTAGGTCACCTTTTCACATATTATCCCCGACATCTAGTTTATCAGATCCGTTGAAGGATATAATAGATGTTAGCCGAAGTAGATATCAAACACTTTATCAAAACCTCTTACAGGCTCAAGTGTTAATGAAGAATGCACATGATAAAAAAGCTAAGGTCACAAAGCCTTACCAAGAAGGAGATATAGTATATGTACAAGTCTATGTTAGAAAAGGGCTAAATTGGAAATTGTTGCCTAAGTTTGAAGGTCCTTTCATAGTTATAGAAGTTTTAATAGGTAACCGACTTAAAATTCGGAATCAGTCCGATTCAACCGATGTTCGAACAGTATCTATCTCTCATGTGAGAGCTTAAGACAATGGTTTGTTATGAAAAAGTTAATTATTGTGTGAATTTTTGCATCATTTGGATGATGCGATGTTTTTGTTTCATTATTTACAAGTTATTTTCTTTTACAGGCTCCAACATGAAGCTTGTCAAATTATACCATGCACTATTCCTCTCAATGTTTATCGTAGCTGGGAAGAGTTCTGAAATAACTTTACATCATGGTTCTATAGTAGAGGAAATGAATAATTTCTTTCTAACTGGCAGTAATATAGTTTTAGAAGTCAATATGAACGCCATTTTTACTAGCGAAAATGAAGTCATAACTTTGAAATCAGAATTGACTCTTTTTTATCAATCTCTGGCAGACTTGCATAAATCATTCTTAGCTAGCAGTGATCCAACGTCGCCGAATCAAGTCAGTGACACAATTAATATGCTTTTCTGGGAATTAAGGAATAAAACAAGCGAAGCTGAAATCTTGGCTCGTGATTTGCTAATGTGGTCAATACCTCATGACGTTACAGAAAGGCGTAACCCACTTGTTCTAGCGGCATTAAATTTGGTTGGTTCCGTAGCAGGTCTTGGGTTAGGGATTTCAAATCGTTTAAAACTTCGCGATCACGGGGTTAAAATCGAAAATCTGGAACATCAACAAGAGGTATTAGCAGGAGAACTAAACAAACAAATTCAAGCTTTGAACAGCGTAATCAGTAAAGTAAATGAACAGTCACGACGCTTCAATCAGGTTCATGACACTCAAGTTTTGTTAGCAACTTTGATGTATTATCACGCTAAAATTAATCATGTATACTCGAGAGTTTCAAGCTTTATCGAAAAATCAAAAGATTACGTGGAAGCTATAACACTTGCTGCTAAAGGCGTGTTGTCTCCTCATTTGTTACCGATTAAAGATCTTACTCAGATTATCAATAATGCTCACGATAAAATGCGCTATGTTCCAGTAGTAGATTTCCATAAAGTTGAGTTTTATTACAGCTTGATTACAGTTAAAGTTGACCTTGATAAGATCGTAATCGACATTCCTTTCAACCCATCAGACGCGTGGAAAGCGTATAAAATTTCGCCTTTTCCCACGTATGTATCTAACGTCTCGACACCTATTATTAATAATCTGTCAGCTCTAGTATTGGTTTCCGCCAATAAGGAAGCTTTTACGGTAGTCCGAGACCAAGCACTGTTAAATGATTGCCATGATGTTATGAATAATGTAGTGTGCAGGATCGATTTGTTTGAATTCTTAAACATTACGTCATTGAATTCATGCGAATTGGACTTGGTACTTAACAGAACCTCTCCCCATACACATGAACATTGTTTGGCTGGTTTAGTACGGTATCGTGACAATCAGTTTCGTCACAGGCTCGTGAATGGCACGTCATTCGTCTTCTCTGCAGAACCATACATCGTCACTTGCCCAGATGGTACTAGGACAACAGGACACATGTTCGTCGTTAATGATGGCTGCACTGCAACAACGTCGTCACTCTTCATCCGAGCTAGCACATCCATCATCAGAGGCCGCAACTTCTTCATCAACACATCGTGGGGAAACACTAGGCTGCAAGGTCTAACAATTCCCTACAGCAGGCCCATCGAAAACGCTATTGCATCATTAGACTTGCTGTCTCCTGCGAGCCATTCTTCTGATCACCATGATTTTCTTCTCCTCTACACATTAATTGCCGTTGGTATGTTCCTGGGAGCCGTAGGCGTAATCGTCAGCGTAATGTTTTGGAAAAAAGCACGAGAGATGAAGGAGACCATTGCGAAATCTACTGTTTCTCAAAGGTCAACGTTGGACTGGCGCAATTATATGTTCCGAGTTCAGTAATGGAATTACTGGCCATTTTTTCATTAAAGCTCGAGTACACAGAGAAAGACTGAAAAGGTTCTATTTTCGGTGGTAATGTATGTGAGGAAGAGCTGAACATTTCTGGTGTTATCATTTATCTACATTTATTTCTTTAA
>JANJGK010004225.1:60000-66824 GCA_039081455.1 Macrobrachium rosenbergii | reverse complement strand
TGAGGTAACTTTTGGTATTATTATTTGTGTAATAACCAGGTGCTTGATCACTTCGTGACAATATATATATATATATATATATATATATATATATATATATATATATATATATATATATATATATATATATATATATATATATATATATATATATATATATATATATATATATATATATATATATATATATGTGTGTGTGTGTGTGTGTGTGTGTGTGTGTGTGTGTGTGTGAATGACGCACAGAATCTTGAAAGGAAAGCACACCATGCAAGCAGAGAGTGACATCCTCAGTCAAGGACATTGTAATCATCTGATAGTTTCGAACAAAGGGCCATCTGGTGACGACGTCATGCCCATGGCGCCTGAACTCCCGCCTTGCCTCTGGGTTTTCCTTCTCTCGCTCCTCAAACAGTTTGATCTCTTTGACATTGTTGGTGACCCTCCGTCATGCAGTTTGCTTGCACCACTTTTTGATCGTCTTTGAGAGAGAGGGGAGAGAGAGAGAGAGAGAGAATGACCCTTCGGTCGAAGACCCTCGTTCTCATGGCTGAAATCCCGCCTCTCTCCTCCCCACCTCCAGGAACTCCTCTCCCACTCCCCCCTGAGGAATAGATAACAAGGGCGTCAGTCAACTACTCTAGAGCTGCCCACTCACTGTCGCGTCAGCAGGGTTGCCAGATTGGGCTACAAATCACAAATTGGGCTACTTTTCACACCTTTTGGGTGACCAGATTTCACAGTCTGCTTCTTGCGACTTTTTGGGCTATTTTTTATTTGACTTGAGCTCTTTTATTCGATTTGGGCTACTTCCATTCATTTTGTATAATAATAATAATAATAATAATAATAATAATAATAATAATAATAATAATAATAATAATAATAATAATAATAATAATTCTCAGTTTCTTGGACTAATCCCAGTGACGAGCACCACAGCAGAAGCTTTATATCTGCACATTAAAGATTATCTTCGAGAAATTGGAGTGGAACTGAGTCGTTGTTTTGCACTCGGAACCGATGGTGCTTCAAACCTTTGTGGGGGTCACCATTCAGTGTCTGTGTTGATGAAGAAAGATATTCCAAATCTCATTCTTTTGAAGTGCACCTGCCATTCTCTTCATTTAGCATGCTCTCATGCATCAGAAGAATTGCCATCGTGCATTGATTGTATGCTAAGAGAGAGAGACATATAATTGGTTTCACAGATCAGCTTTGAGAAGAGAAGCATATTTGGAAATCTATATTTTGAGCTGATTTATGATGGACAGGAACCACTGCAGTTGGTACCTACCTCTATCTGCTACACGTTGGCTTACTAGAAGTAACTACTGTGTCAAGAGAGTTCTAGATCAATGAATGGGACACGCTTAAAACTCACTTCCAGTTTGCAGCTTCTTCATGTGACAAGTAAGCTATGTATCCAGAGACCTCTCTCTACTCAATGTACTGTGACCATAAAATGAACCCTACTTGGCATTAATTTCTTTCTAAGACCCATCTTCAATGATTTTGAGAGGATTAACTTACTTTTTCCAAAAGACGAAGATGCTGATCATTGTAGCCAACTCAATGAGCTTGAATGCTTTACCCTGACAATGCAAAGAACACTTTTACACTCTGATTAATTATGTAAAGATTGAAGGTGGTGTGAATGTAGTATCTTCAATTTTTCTCCCTCTGGCTAAGGCTGATTTTGGCTCTGAATTTACTTCCCTTGCAACCATCAAGAAACAGCCAGTTTGATTGATTTCGGAGGAAGCATTGCACAATATAGAGTCAATTAAGATGCTACACATTCCTATTAAGAGCAGGCAAAGAACTACTTTCTCTCATTCCAGAAAATGTTGAGACCTTGAAAATATAAAGAACCTTTCACCGACTGTTTCTTTAAGCCACACACGACCCCCATTTTGTGAATTACCTCTTCCAGAATTAGCTGATGATGATCAGTCTAAGATAAGATAGCAGATACTGAAAGTCAGTGGCGACGTTTGTTGAACCTAGACTGAAGTAGTATTATCGATGGGAAAGTCCCGACATCAGGAACTGAGTTTTGGACAAAGACAATTGATGTAAAATATTACTATTTATATATACTGTACATAATATATATATATATATATATATATATATATATATATATATATATATATATATATATATATATATATATATATATATATATATATGTGTATATTTACATGTATATATATATATATATATATATATATATATATATATATATATATATATATATATATATATATATATATATATATATATATATATATATATATATATATATATATATATATATATATATATATACACACACACACGCACACACACACACACACACACACACACATATATATATATATATATATATATATATATATATATATATATATATATATATATATATATATATATATATATATATATATATATATATATATATATATATATATATATATATATATATATATATATATATATATATATATATATTTATATATATATATATATATATATATATATATATATATATATTTATATATATATATTATATATACAGTATATATAAATAGTAATATGATAAAACTGGGCTACAGTGGGTGTGCAAGGGCTCGTGGTTGGGTACAAGTAGGAGCAGCATTCCCTCCCGTGCCTTCACCTTTGGGGGCACGTCTCTCTCTCTCTCTCTCTCTCTCTCTCTCTCTCTCTCTCTCTCTCTCTCTCTCTCTCTCTCTCTCTCTCTCTCTCCATCCGTTGCTCAAGTGAGTAGATTTTTGTAGTTTTTTTTATTATTTTTTCATCACGAACAGCTCGGTGGTTATGTTTATATACTGAGATTCTTTTCAATGTTGTGTGATCCCTTTTCTTTTTTACACACCAGGTATTTCTTTGCTTCTCTCCCGCACACATTCACTGTTTTGTCACTAAAATAGTGGACTAAGAAGTGAGAAGGAGCTCTGAGTGGGACTATTTGTTTTATATAACGGTTTAAACAGATCAGCCATGAAGGCTCAGCTTCAAAATCTTGTCCTTCATTTAACCTGTTTCACATACGGTCCATCTATTTTTGTCCCTTATTGAACACAGTCTGTCTCCTTTCCTGAACACACTTCGGTTCATCCAGTCGTTTTTGTTCTTTCAGACGCCGAGGAAGTGCGACCTTTCGATGTGAAGTTGGCTCTGACCAAGTTCCAAAGCGGGCTGCTGATGCTCCTCCCATCACGTGTTCCAGTGACAGCAAGCGAGTCACCTCAGGCGAGTGAAGATGCATTAAAAAAAAGGTGAGCCTTCATCCTCTTTGTGTGTTTCCGTGTTGTGAAAAAACTTCGGTTTTTTCTGTGCCAAAGAGGGTCAGTTGTTCTTCTTGTTTGTGCATCAAAAGATTCAACAATAAGAATAAGAACACCTCTGTTCCCCCACCTGGCCAACGACTGCAGGAAGACGAGACAGAAAAGGAGGAGGAAGAGGAGGAAGAACAGGTGAAGGGGGAGGGAGGAGAGGCAGAAGAAGAAAACAAAGAGGTTTTGAAGTGATGAATCTGTTTCTTTTCTCCTTCTGTTGGAAGGGCCTATTTGAGTGTGTTAGTGTCTCTTAATAGAAGCAGAAACAGCTCTTGCTTCTGTGTGTGGAGATACATACATTTATGTATGCACGTGTGGAAGAATGCATACATCAATTTAATATCAACATTTTTTTTGCAAACGCTTCCAGAATATTTCACCTGTTTCTGCGGCTTCCATCATTTTCTCAATCATTGACAAACACTTGCCATTCAAGACTCCGTTGAAAACTCATTTTTTAATCCTACAACTTTGCACCAAAATCTTCTAAGCTCTTTATCACAACTATACATCTATAAAGGTGTCAGCCAGACACGGAAGCTTCTTTCGATTGTAAAATCAGTGCCAATGCTCTCAATTGAGAACTTGCCCTGAACAACAAACATCCAGGGACACAGTCACCTTTCCTATTCATCAGCTCTACCTAAAAGTTCTGAAGTGGGCCCAGTTATACCACAAAAACCTTTTCCTTTTCTCTTTCAGACTTCCCAGAAAGAATTTTCACAATAAACAGTTGATTCAAACGCCTTTATCCTTCAATATACCTGCACTGCTTCTCCTCTGTCAATCATTTTGTTTCACGCTTTTCTTTGTCAATCGAAATACTATGGTGCACCTTCTCTGGTATGCTGAACAGTATTATAACATTTTGCCTTGTAATTCTTACAGTCTCCTTTATCACCTTGACCCCTATACAGGGGAACTATTATTCCTTTTATCCAATACTTCGGAACCTTTTTCTTATCTATGCATAACATACACAACCTTATCAGTCTCTCAGGTAATCAGTCAGCACTGTCAGTCCAATCAGCTGCTGGCGTCTTCCCATTCTCCCTCCTCTGATGATCAGCTGGAGATTTCCAGCGAGCATCCCTGTGATTGAGAGTCGCATTTCACTCCAAGAGTTTGACATTCTATCGGGCATTTCTGTGAATGGAATGGAATATCGACCTTAGGCCAAAATTCAAGCACTGGGACCTATGAGGTCATGCAGCGCTTGAAAGGAAAATTGACAGTGAAAAGGTTTGAAAGGTGTAATAATCGTTAGGAGAGGGTGGATAGGCCTAGCAAGATGGAAGAAAGAGAATATGAACGAAGGTACAGTAAAAGGAATGAGAGGGGTTGCAGCTAGGGGGTCATGGAAGGCAGGCTGCAAAGAACCTTGAGTAATGCCTACAGTGCACTGCACGAGGTGCACTGACGGCACTACCCGACAATATTAATTGGCTTCCATGAAAATGGTGTAGATTCCATTCACAATAATGAGTTATTTTAGAGCAGCACGAATGATATTCCCGAGTCCTATTTATTCCCTTTAAGCAACTTTACAGATATTTTTTGTCGTGGAACAGGACAAATTCTGCAATCAAAATGGTTTCGTAAAAACTGAATCATTTGGACTTTGTTTATGATGTGAATCAATGCTATTAATCCTCTTCTTCTAGTGGGTGAGGTCTCTGAATCCCAGACCAAGAAAAGGTGGCGTCTTGGAACATTTTGTATTCGCTCAAGTAAGCCATGAATTTCAAATGTATATACAGTACTGTGTGTAGCTCATTTCTTTCAATTTCAGTTTTTAGAAGGGTTTGTGTATATTCTTGTGTAAATATATTATGATGATTTCTATGCAAATTATATATATATATATATATATATATATATATATATATATATATATATATATATATATATATATATATATATATATATATATATATATATATATATATGAAAGACATATTATTTGAAACATGACATTCCGGTTGAACCAGTATGGTTTTTCCTTACAGGACAGTTGGCAATTATTTCGGGCAACTACAGTAGTTGGAGGGGCTGCCGATAGATAACCTTGTCTGGAACCTGACTCAAACAAAAAAAGACAACGATTTTAAAGTCTTCCAGGCAGGAGCCACTGAAGCGCCCCCCCCCCCCCACCTCCCAAACATTGCTTCTCGTCGCCCACAGAGATGCTGGAAAGAAGGTAAGAAGAAGAAAAAGGATTTGGAGTGAAGATGTGAGTGGACGAGATAAAGCAGACTGCCTAAAATACGTAGCTGAAAGAAAAAGAGGAAGCGGGGGAGGGAGGGAGGGAGGGAGGGAGTGAGTGGAAGAGTGAGGAGAGAGTCTTCGCGGATTCATTTGCTGGTCTTCAGCATAGATAGATAATACTGGGGCTAAAGTGCAAGGGCTTTCTCTGAGCCCAAAATGGCGCGAAGCAGTTCTATATCTGCAGAAAAGGGAGACCGCTTTCTTGGCTTTGGGATTTGAGTGAGGGCATCCATCAGGGGTGACAAAGTAACAGTGCTTATGGAGAAATATATATACATACATATATGTGTGTGTGTGCGTGATAAATATGCATTCCTGTTTGTCGTGATTTTTTGTTGTAGTTCATCCGGTAAATGATATAGTTACGCAGGGCAGGTATCTTTCTTGCTTGTTTTTTTATGGTCCAAAGACACACATATCTCTTAAGATAGTTTTGAAGCAGAATTTCAGTTATAATGTAGAGTACGAATCCAAAGTGTCTTCGTTTTCACAGAAAGAAGGCCCCATTGACGTTTCACATTGTTACAGTAAATTTGTGAAATCCCCAGGGAATTTGTGAAATGACCTATTCCCTGAGGAACATTTGATCCCCGGGGGCTAGCAGGCCTACTAAACACGGTGAAACAGTGATTCATCTACTCTGTTTTGCCCTGTTCAGTACTAGCTTCCTGGGGGGGGGGGGGTATGTTTAAATGTGCTTTGCTGTGTTTAGTACCAGCCACTGGAGGGATCAAATGCACTTAGGGCACATTTGATCCCCAAGGGGCTGGTACTAAATGCAGTGAAATACATTTTATCCCCCAGGGGCTAGTACTAAACTCAGCAAAATACATTTGAGCCCCCAAGGGCTGGTACTAAATGCAGCAAAATACATTTTATCCCCCAGGGACCTAGTACTTAACTCAGCAAAATACATTTGATCCCCCAAGGGCTAGTAGTAAACATGGGTGAAACACATTTGATCCCCCAGGGGCTAGTACTAAACAGGGCGAAACATTTTAGATGAATCACTGTTTCACCGTGTTTAGCACTAGTCCTCGGGGATCAGATGTTCCTGGGCGAATTGGTCATTTCACAAATCCCCTTTCCCGTGAAACCCCTGGGTTTCACATATTTACTCTAACACAGCCATTGTATATTACTGCAAGTGGCTTCCACGCCAATTCCCCCGCACCAAACTACCACTTCTCTTCG
>JANJGK010004225.1:55000-57500 GCA_039081455.1 Macrobrachium rosenbergii | reverse complement strand
AGCCACTACGGGCCTACCGTCCGTATGATGCACGATCATTTTTGCAACCTAACCAATTCCTTTATATTAAAAATTATGCAATCAACATTTTTGTCTTAATAAAATTACTATTTTGCCAAATAAACCTCAGTATACCAATTTAATTGTCTTCAAAAACGGCTCTCCTAGCGCTTTCCTTTTCGTCTGAAAAGATCGCAGAAAAAAGGCAGCATCACAAACCCATTGCAATATAAAGTTAGACAAAAGCAGTCAACAGAATCTTGCAACTTTAAGACGGGAGATGAACTGAGCTCTCTACATCTCCCGGAAGAATCATTTTACATCGTGGCCTTTTCATTATTATTATTATTATTATTATTATTATTATTATTATTATTATTATTATTATTATTATTATTATTATTATTATCAGAAGTAGTGGTAGTAGTAGTATAATTATATGATATAACTCAAACAGAACAAAAAAAAAAAAATTGCATATTTGGTAAGCAATACCCTACTCTATGCTTACCAAAATAAAGCTAAAAATTCCTTAAACATTATAGATTATCTGATAAACATTAATAAAACTATCCTAACTCGAATTACTGACATTGCAAGCTTGAAATTATCTGTATACATCTCAGCTTGCTTTCACGAACGCAATATATTCAATGAAACATCTGATATTCATTATCATTTATATTTATTCATTTTTTTCAAAAAAAAAAAAAAAAAAAAAAAAAGCGAACCTCACACGAGACTAGACCATTTGATAGTTCGGAAACTAGCATTTTCCAATTAAAATACCGGTCCCTCGTCTTCCCCCAATTACCGAAGGGCCTCAGGTGACTGTGACGTATGCAAAATCAGCACTCGAAACTGGATTGGATCGGATTTAATTTCAGAACGTGGACTACATACGCCATCTATTGATTGTCCCAAGCAAAACGGTGTTCAAACAGGAAACTGTTGTGCTTTTGATAGCGAGGCAAGATAAAAATAGCAGAATAAGTGATTGCAATGACTGTATTAAAAAATAAAGTTTGTATTTAGTTATTTAGGCCGCTTGATGCCTAGAAAAGTAGTGTTTGAAGCCTGATACATAAAAATGTACGAGGGATTTCACGAATTGGGTTCTGGTAATACATACACTGTCCGGGACTGTTAGCCGGCGAAAAGCAAGAATTACCAACAAATTTTTACAATCCCACATATTATTATAGTCTAAATTATGGCAAAACTTGGGGTACATTATAAAGAGAAGGATTTATAGTACTATTCGTAGCTTTAATCTCAGCAAAACCTGACATAAATTATATTTTTCTTTGGGTTCCTACTTTTAATTTTTCCAAGGGTTTGTATGGTTGGTTACAGGGCTACAGGGTGTAACTACAGGGTGTCAGCACTGTGATTCTTTTTAAGTTTTCTCCTGACTAAATGAGTCCAGAAAACCATCACTGGCTACTTCCTAATACCTCCTTAGATGATGCACTTTATAAAGGAACAAATTTCTATGCGTTAACGTATTTCATTTTGAAGATAATGGTCAGTATATAAGAGATTTTACATAGCTGATATCCTAAAAGAAAAATATTTGTCCTTCAAGTTTCCACAAGGTTATAGGGATTAAATTATCTCCTAGGTCTGTAATAAAGTCAGAATACACTCTATATTAATATCATATAAAGAAAAAGTATAACAAAAGCTCAGGAAATGCTTAAAATTATAGTGATACTGATATGGGTAACAGAATTACCAAGTGCAAATGTACTTTTAGTTTTTTTGCAGAGAGAAATTGGGTATAATTCTTATGCAAATTGATGGAAATTACATCTAACTACGATACATATCATTCCATTTGTATTATTCATATCCCCAGGGCTGCTTCTCGATTTCCTATCGTATCCTGGGGATTTTAAGGTTGGTATTCTGAGTAACACATTCCAGACGTATTTCAGCGTCAATTTTCGAATTTCCACGAATTTTAGCAAACCCGAAACATACTTTCAATAAGAAACAATTATTTTTATTGAATATATCTCCAAATTGGCAAAATTACGATCAAAATGTGATTTAAAGGATTCAGGACGTTTGCATAGGTTAGTCCTTGATGTGTCACAAGTGCCAACTTTTTGGACTTTTAAACGAGAGAATTTTCTGCCTTTTTACATTATTTGCTAATTTCTGGATAATTTTGGACTTTTAAACGACGAGAATTTTCTGCCTTTTTACATTATTTGCTAATTTCTGGATAAAAAATGACGAAGTATTCCTTACGAAAATAGTTGACCATCTTTCGTCCACTGATTCTCGTAAAGAATAGTTCGTCATTGGCCCTTGATTGCATGTTAAAGCCTCTATTAATGTTTGTAATCCTGCTTCCTCCCCGGGACAAGGAGCAGCCATTGTTCGTTACCAGAACGAACTTTGTCCCTTTATTGAAGACTTTTTACGTTCTTCAAAATGTCCCCCTACTTAGGATCAATTTTAGGTATATATAAGACTTCTTACTATAATA
>JANJGK010004225.1:0-52500 GCA_039081455.1 Macrobrachium rosenbergii | reverse complement strand
GTTAGTTTTGATATACAGGTGCAGTAGAAATGGCAATAAGGCCACCGCTAAGAACGAGGAGTTTCCAGGTACTTTTTTTCTTATATTGGAAATCTTGAGACGTTTCTGGGTAGTTTTTTTCTGACATTATTGGGTAATATTCTTCCTTTTGTAGGAGGTGGAGGTTTGCACTACCTTTGGGAATCTGGAAAATGTTATGGAGAGGAGTATTGTGGCCACAGGATTGGGAATTTTGAACATTTTCGAAAAATACTCGTAGATTGTGAAGTCCCCCAAGGTTGGAATCTGCAGCCATTACTTGAGGTTCTTTGCAGCGTGCCTTCAATGGGCCCCATAGCTGCTACAACCCCTTTCGCTCCTTTTACTGTACCTCCTTTCATATTCTCCTTCTTCCATCTTACTTCCCTTAACCCTCTCCTAGCAAGAGGTATTCCTCTTGTTACGCCTTTCAGACCTTTTCACTGTCAGTTTCAGCGCTGAATGACCTCATAGGTCGCAGTGCTTGGCCTTTGGCCGAAATTCTATATTCAGTTCAATTCAAGGTTGGAATACCCATGGTACAGTATACTATTCAAAAGGATTTTCCATATTTTTTTTTTACCAAAAATATGAGTTGGTTAATGATGGGTATGGTTCAGGGCCCGTAACAGACCTCTCTCTCTCTCTCTCTCTCTCTCTCTCTCTCTCTGAAAATTTCGAAGAGTAAAATCTAAGTGTTTTTGTGAAGCTGAAGTGACGATCTAAACTGGGTAGGTGAGTGACCATATTGCTTAACGAAATGAACAGTGGTACACAATTTCATGACTGGCTCTATTATAACTGTTATGTATATTTTCTGGTCTCTTGCTTTTCATTTTTATGCCGAATTTCATCGCACTGCCTTCTGGTGCTTAGAAGGATTATGACCCACCCTAAATATTAATAATGGGTTATCAAAACCAACTACGGTAGAATTTTGTTAGCTTTGTTAGTGATGTGGCCATTTGAAAGCTACGAAGTGCTGGCACTGCAAAGCCCAGTCAGAGTCTTAATTAATGGCTGTTGCTTGAAGGCAATGAAAGGAAGGCCTGTTGCTTTAAAGCAATGAAAGGTAGGCCTGTTGCTTTAAGGTAATGAAAGGAACAGTCTCTCTACTGAGTATGATGTCGCCGTGCAGTTGGAACCTCAAAAATTGAAGCGAAGACGTGACGCTTGACTGCCCTCAAACAATTCGTCTTTTATTTTATTAATTTTTTTCAATTTTATTTGTATCTATAAATCCTTAATTTGTCAAGTATGATATGTGTAGTTTAAATAAATGGTTTTCCCTTGAGTACAATCAAATTGAAGTGAAGGGAATCAGATGGCTAGGCTTGAGATGACACGGCCCTTAAATGTCATTGTTTAAAAATCCATAAAAATCAGTGTTGATATAGGCCCGCTTTTCTCTCCTTAAGTGACACTGGTGATCAACGGCTAAGAAGTGCTTGCAGAATCAACAACACGAATTTGCAACTTAATTCACTAGTTATTCTGTAATTCATGTAACAATGACCTACTGAACATTCATCACGAATTTGCAACATACTGTTTGAATTAGGGAAATAATTGGGGTCGCAGGTGAATTGCCTGCTTACTGACTGGAAGGTGCCAGCTTCGAAATAATAATAATAATAATAATAATAATAATAATAATAATAATAATAATAATAATAATAATAATAATAATAATAATAATTATTATTATTATTATTATTATTATTATTATTTCATGGGGGAAAAGTCAAAATCTGGATTCTGCTTCTTTATATATTCTATACAGTTGGTTCTATACAATTGTTGCCGCGACGCGTTTCGACAGACTCTTCTGTCATTCTCCAGCGGGAGCTAGTAGAGGACTGGCAGATTGCATAGGTCCTACTGAATTTATACACGGGCTTCAGCGGGGGGGGTCATGGATGGCGAATTCTGATTGGTTGCAGTCAGCGAACTTCAAGCCAAATTTCTGCGGCGAAGCTCGATCCTGACAGATCTTCGCAACCTGGGAATGTCATTCATTCCAGCGTTCCCATTGTATTATTATTATTATTATTATTATTATTATTATTATTATTATTATTATTATTATTATTATATTATTATTATTATTTATTATTATTATTATTATTATTATTATTATTATTATTATTATTATTACTTATTACTTATTACTTATTACTTATATTTATATATTTATATATTTATATATTTTTATATATTTTTATATTTTATATATTTTTATATATTTTTATATATTTTTATATATTTACATATTTTTATATTTTTATATTTTTAGATTTTTATATTTTTTATATTTTTATTTTTTTTTTATTTTTTTTATTTTTATTTTCATTTTTATTTTTATTTAATATTTAATATTTAACATTTAATATTTATTTTTATTTTAAATTTTAATTTTGATTTTAATTTTTAGTTTTTAATTTTTTATATTTTATTTTAATTTTTAATTTTTAATTTTTAATTTTTAATTGTTTATTTTTTATTTTTTATTTTTTTTATTTTTATTTTTTTTTTACTTTTTTTTTTCTTTATCTTTATCTTTATCTTTTTTATTATTTTTATTATTACAGTGAGACCCAACTTTCATTTCTCAGGTCATTTCAAGGTAAGGCCACGAATCCAGGCTCGGGACAGTTTTTAACTGAACAGTGTGAAGTTTTTGTCATCATGTGAAACCGTTTTTCAAAGACGGTCATCAAAAGTACAGAAGGACTCTTGTATATGGTATCAATTTTTGCACCAAATTCTCTGTGGGTAGAATCCATGGACGTTAGGTGACAGGTGGTGGGAAATTTACACGCATACGCGCGCGCCCGAGCAAGCACAAGTTAAAGACAGGCTTTATTGCATTCATACCGCACCACCGTATTTTTTATCAGAAATGAAGGGAAAGCTTCCCAATTGGTCTTTCACCGGCCGTTTGAGAAAAAGTTCCCCGATTCCCGTTATTATAAAGGAGCTTAGGCTAGGATTTATTTAGGCTGCGTTCTCTCTCTCTCTCTCTCTCTCTCTCTCTCTCTCTCTCTCTCTCTCTCTCTCTCTCTCTCTCTCTCTCGTAGTTGAAGCCTCCGAGAATTTCAAAGGACTTTTTCGGTTGCCAAAAGTCCAAACGCTGTCTCGGGACAGTATACGATCTTGTGTGAATTTCAGTTTCATTTTATTCCATCCATACATTATAAAAAATAAATCTGATTTTCACTAACGAAGAAGTCCAGCTGCCAACGAAGTTCTTCGCCGTCGTAGTCATGTAGTGAAGTGACAGGTAACCGGAAGTTCTTGGTTCCGGCCCAGTCGAGGCGAGGCGGACGGTTTTTGATTTCAGTGCTGATGAACGAAGGCCTCTGAAGCTTTCGGAAAAATCATACCTATTTGGTGTTAGAGTATTCACCTCGTCGTCGGTGCTTCCGGCTAGCATAAGGATTTGGCTTTTATCTTTGTATTTCATTCCGTATTGGCAGAATTGGCGTCAAGTGTTCAAATAGTGTCAACGAAAGCAACTTGAACAACTGGGCATCTATCTGAGGAGGAGGCATTGCAGTGTGACCCTGACTCTAAAGGCTACTCGTGGCACACAAAGGTGAAGGTCACTTTGATTTCTGTATTCTCCTCGGCAGGGATTAGGTCAGTATACATGGTGACTGGAATATTTGTACGAAGGCGTTTTCCAAGCAAAAAGGCTGCAGACAGTGATGGGGTTAGTTTGAAATGAACGCCCTTAGCTTAAGTTGACACCAAGTAGGCTAAGTAAACTGGGGTGTTTTGTGCATCATGACATGAACCTGCAAGCCACGTAGGCCTGCAGGGTAGGTGCTGCTGCCTTTGCGAAATTAAGAGCAGTACAATTTTACGTCTGGCTCTAAAACCGGAGTATAATATTCTGTGACTTGGTGCTTGTAACCTTGAGTGCAAATGTTATTGTACAGATTTCACTTAAGGGGACATTCCATAACTTCGATATGAACGGAATATTACAACAACGAAGTGCTGACACTACAGAGACCAGTAGAATAACCCTGTTGTGTCAAGGGAACGAAAGATATTTCTTGCAATCAATCATTGCAACTTAGCATTTATGCCATAATGATCGGAGGTCATTGGAATAAATAGTCCTCCGTCTGGCTTGATGTCACTGAATCGACTGAATCTCTCTCGCCATGATGATGGAAGAACTCTTTCTGTCGGTCAGCTTGGAAATGACAAAACTGTGAACGTAGTTGCCTTTTAAGCATTTGTACATTGTTTTTGGTAATGAGCGAGGTGGTCAATATAGCTGTTATTATCTCACTAAGATATTTCACAGGAAGAATTATATGGAATTAGGCAACAAAGGGTTAAAAAGGGAAGCCCATTGCTTAGGTTGATTGAATATAAGAAAATGAGTGCTTTAGGTGAACTTAATGATTTTGCATTACAGGTTAATCTGAAGAGAGAGGTTGTTTTGGGGGAGGGGGTTCGAAGAAGGAATGTTACTGGGGAGTATAGGATAGTAAAATATGGTTCATTTTTACTAGAATTTCTTTCATTATGAGAATTGGACATATTGTCCCCCATAGCTGGTGGGTTAAAGTAAAAGATTTTCGGTGACAGAGGATATTGAAATAGTTTGCAGTACTATTATGGTCATGGTACGTCAGTAGCAAGTTTTTTATATTATTATCTTTTAAGTGACTGACCTCTTGTGTTAGTAACTTCATTTGAGTTATAAATGCAGAGAGTTTTTATTACTTTTAAGAGAAATACTTTCACACTTGCTTGCATGATTCTAGTTTTACCTGCTAAACTCTTTTATACACGTGTGTCCTGAATCAGGACGCTTGTGTAGATGGAATGTGTCACTGACAGCCAGAGGAAGTGGCGAGTGTTTTTGAAAATAGCTCTCTCTCTCTCTCTCTCTCTCTCTCTCTCTCTCTCTCTCTCTCTCTCTCTCTCTCTCTCTCTCTCTCTCTGGCACCCAGCGTGTCTGTCTGTGTTCGGACTTCGTTCGTCTGTTTCTCGATCCATCTTTTTCTGGGAGGGTCAGGTCCAAGGTGAGGGTGTGGGGGGAGGAGTGTCTTTGTCAAAGCTGTTCGTTTTCCTCTGTGTACCGATTGCCCAACTAAGGAGATGCCTTAAAAGAATGCTAATGAATAGTTGAGAAGAATATTTAATCACCATCGGTTCGTATGTTATTCAAATGTGGAGTGTTGTCAGCAGTTTCCTTTCATTGCATAACATAGTTGAAAGGAGCGCTGCTAAATTTGAACAGCACTGGCAACTGGAAACATCTTTCAAAAGCGTCTTGGGGAGGAAATGACAAACTGCCTGCCGCTCTACTCTAAGAATTTACCAATCGTGGACGGATTTTGAACTATTAGACATATTCGAAATCTTGTCTTTTTCTGAAAATGGAAACGGAATGAGTTAGTCGGTTGCACTGGCTGTCATCTTGGAAATGTTGCCTTTAACAAAATTATGTCTTGATGAGTGATATATATATATATATATATATATATATATATATATATATATATATATATATATATATATATATATATATATATGTATATATATATATATGTATATATATATATGTATATATATATATATATATATATATATATATATATATATATATATATATATATATATATATATATATATATATGTGTGTGTGTATATATATATAGAAATATATATATATACATATATATATGTATATATAGAAATGTATATATATATATATATATATATATATATATATATATATATATATATATATATATATATATATATATATATATATATATATATATATATATATATATATATATAAAAACCTTGTGATTGTTGTAAAGAGGGTGGACCATGGCAACTCTTTCATAATTTGCCTAAGATGCAACTCAGGAAGCTGCAGAATATGTATATTAATAATGGGTATCTCACATTGTGACGGGATTGCCCCTGTTCACTTGATGTAGTTCCGTCTGGGGCCAGAGGCTTTAGAGAGTATTTCGGTAAGTCTTGGTTAGGTTGTCCCTAAATAAAGTTTTCGGCCTGGAGTTTTCATTCATACTGGGATAGAGCCACTAGAATGAATGGTTAATGTAAGGCTCAATATTATTCATAATTGCTTTCACTTTTACTTGACATGAGTGATCGGTGCTTTGTCCAAATGAATGTTGTCATTTCGTGTGACTGAGAACGGCATGGCCTCGATGAGGTAGTCCTCACTACACAGAGGGTGACGTTTCTCAAAAGGGCTTCCAATATCGTGTGAAATCTCACTGAATAAGAGAAATTTCATATGCGTGCTGAACAATGAATGACAAGGTAATACTTATGTTAAATTCATCCTTATGTGTCGCATGAGATTCTGCTATACATTTGAGGTTTCAGTCGCAATTTCATAAAGAACATTGCTGTTTGTGGATGTTTTTTTTAATAAACGTTTCATATTTCATCTGCTTCTCTTTCTATAACAACTCTTCTTTCTCCTTTGCAGGTTCTGAGGAATTGCAATAAGCACGCCATGTCATCCTCACGACCACTGAAGGAAGGAAGGAAGACACTTCCACACTCACAACAAAGAAGAAGAAGTGTCGAAGGAGGTCTCCGACTGAAGCCACATTATGTGTGAGTGTTGCTAACCTTTTCACTTTTGTCCGAAGCCTAATATTATTGTCAGCTCATAGAGTCAGTTTCCAGTTAAGAAGTTTTGACACATTTGTTTACTGAAGATTAACCCAGCCAGTGGTAGAGGTCCCCAGGGAGGCATGAATTGGAGTTTTTTTATACATCATTAAGAACCAGTTAGAAACTTTTTTTTCCTAAGTCTAAATACTAATTGGTGCCTCCTGGATGGTGACTTCTGCATGTGGAAGCCAGGCGGTGGCACGTATTAAAGGATTTCGGCTCCTTTAATTAACTAACTGTAGCATGTGGCTCCACTACTGTAGATTTCCCCCACTTCAGGGCATGTGTCAGCCCTGGAACTGATGTGGGATACTGCAGGCCTGGCGTTCGTTCGTTCCTGCTTGAGAAGTCTTCTTCCTCTGCTGCTCTAGGAAACCAGACTTGTGGTTTCACCTTCGGTTTTCTGTTAACAACAACTAACTCAAGACTGAATAATCTTACCCTCTACAGCATTATTTATAATGTCTCAATCTTACCCTTGAAAGCATTAGTTATAATGTCTCAATGTCCTCGAAATGACTCCACTTTATATTTGCTTTAAAAACTGTTTTTCAAAGTTTGTAATTTCCGGGTCCTCGTTTGACTCCAAACCGCATCATGACCATATCGCTTTTTGTAAGTTTAAGGAATAAGAGTTTTAACATCTGGAATGGCTCCTTAGCAGTGTGATATATTATCAGTAATCGGCCCAGTTTGTTTTACCTGATTTTGCAATGAATGTCTGAACAGCAAATTTGAACGTCCGTCTTATCGCTGACGGTAATTTTAGTGGAATGTCAGAGATTTACATAAAATTCCTAAATTCTGTAGCATTTGCTGTGTGACCTTAGAAGCTAGTCTCTCTCTCTCTCTCTCTCTCTCTCTCTCTCTCTCTCTCTCTCTCTCTCTCTCTCACACACACACACACACACACACACACACACACACACACACATTTCGGCAAAAATTCACTTGAAGGTTTTTGCAAATCAGAGCTGGCAGCCACACTCGAGGCCTATTTTAGGAAAAGCGAATATTTTCCTGAGCTTAGTTTATTGAACTGAATATATTGTATGTATTCATTCGTCATTTCTTTATTAGTGTTTGTGAACTGAACCTAGTCCTTTTTCAGCAGTGTTTCATGTTGTCCATTTTTCAGATTGTTTTTTCTCTTTGTACTTCGGTCAGTTCAGTTTAGTGTCTGTGGATGGGTGGTGTCCACGTCACCTCTCATTGATTTCCAGGTGTTCTTTTGGGGCCCTTGAATGGATGGAGCTTTCATTCGCTCTCTGAACACAGCTCCTCTCGCAAGAGAATTCGTTGGACCTTTGGTCTTGTCGGTGCTGCTTTGTGCAGTCACAATCAAGTCGGGAGTCATGTATGGCAGCCTGGCCTCTTCTGTGCATGCTACGTGTCTTGTCCACCGTAACCTATGGTAGGCCTATTGTAGGCTTTTCACTTGAGGGAAAAGTTATCCTAAACTGGAGGTCATTTTCATGGGTGACGGAAAGGCTGCTGTTTCGGGCGATTGAGGTGGCCTTGTGCCAGCTCTGGGTCTTACCCCTTGAGCAGTCTGATTTATCCGCTTTGAATGAGGTTCCTTAGTGCCAACACTACCTCCCTGGATATACTCGTTATACATGACTTACGTAGTAATTGATGATTCGGTTAAAATTCGAGAAAATACAGGCACATATATTGCAATGAAAGGCGCGAAAACAAACCATAGTTGTGTTCTTCTGTTGAAGAGTCTTGACCGTTTCTGCAGAGGCCGTGCGCACAGACACTTAACCAAGATCCCATGAGTGCGCTCTCTGGGGGTGAATAGCGTATTACTACCCCCTTTTTTTTATTTAGAAACTTTTTTTGTGCTTTTTTTCAATTTGCAAGTGTTTCGCAGTTTGCCGGAAATGATTTCAATTCGATTTCGAAGGCGATGCGAAGTCAGTTCTAATCCCGCGTCTTTGCTACCAAGTCTTTCATTTCAACAGCACATTACTCTCAGGAGAAGCAGTGTTTGTTCAGAGAGAGAGAGAGAGAGAGAGAGAGAGAGAGAGAGAGAGAGAGAGAGGGACATAATCATGGAAAAAGCAGCTGGATTATAGCGCGCGTGCGCACTGTGTAACGTTGTTAATTGAACATCTTATTGGCGGAGAAATGCCATTTGGAATGGAAGTTTTTCAGTGACACTGAACTCTTGACCAACGTTTGTCAGGAGATTTTAAAGCAGTATTGAGTTCAGTCATTAACAGCAGGAAAACTCTCGTGGTTGGACTGTATTATTTCCTGAGAGGCAGTTCAAGGCGCATCTATTGCTCGTTAAGACTGTATTTGATGTGATTTGACTTTTGAGGGCGTGTATATCAATAGACTTCCCCTCTAGGAGTGGAAAATTGAACATCTCAGTTTGATTTTCTTAAAATAACGGTGGTGGTTCCTAAGGTCGTTCAGATAGAGCAGGTAACCCAGGTCAAGGGAGTTTAAATATTTTTTTTTTTTTTTTTTTTGAGTTTGGTATATTTTATCGTGTGTGACCTTCCCTGACTTAGAATGATAGTGTTGAAAATAGTTGTGGCTTCGTAAGAATACAGCGTTGAGGTAATCCGTTGTCTCTCTATGGTGGCCTCTCCTGTTACAAGACCTGGTTCCTCGCTTAAGGTGCATTATTATTATTATTATTATTATTATTATTATTATTATTATTATTATTATTATTATTATTATTATTATTATTATTATGGAGAAGCGGAACCCTATTCATATGGAACAAGCCCACAATCGGCGCCGTTGACTTGAAATTCAAGCTTCCAAAGATTATTATTATTATTATTATTATTATTATTATTATTATTATTATTATTATTATTATTATTCAGAAGATGAAACCCATCCATACGGTCCAGGGGGCTCTACAGGCAGCCGGAACTTCGGGAGACTGGAAAAGGCAGTGCAGTGTTATGACTGGCTCGGCCGTCAAAGGATTCTCAGCAATGTTCGTTCGCAGGATTTTCCCACATTTTTGGGACGCCATTGTGAAAAAGAAGGTACGTTTAGTTGTGGTTTGGGTCCCTCCACTGAGCTATGTAGGTCGCTGGTTTCTGTCCAGGATGATGATAAAGATGCGAGGGTTCGAAACCATCAAGTTGAAAGCTGCCCAGAGAAACGGCTTAATGGCCGACAGTTTCCATTAGGGAAACTGGACTAAATTCCAGGTATATTAGGTTAGTGATTATTTTATGGAATAATGTTTCTTGAAAGAGGGTGACCAGAGTGACCAGGCAGTAGGATGAAAGCCCTGGGTTTTAATTTGTATCTTTACCGGACGTCCCACAGGTCCTCGTTCAGTCCAACAAGAATGTAATATAATGAGGTATTAGTTTATGGTAGTTTGGTGTTATTCTCCTAACTGTCTTCCACATATTGAAGGCAAGTTGCCTTGCGTTCCCGACAGTCGGGTCTCCAGTGATGGAAACTGATACTGTGCTCCCGACCGTCGTTGAAATAGAGATTGAAATGTTTACTATACTCTGACGGCAGGATAAAGGATGATTTCATTATATAATGGATTTACTGGAAACCCCTTGACAGAAGGGGAGGTGCCTTGTGAAATCGATCTTCCAGGCATATTGACATTTCTCGAGAGGGAGAATAGAGGCTATTCTTGAAACTTGTCATGCTGGGTATACTTGTATTCTTGGTATTCTTGTCTGACTGGATAACATATTCTTGTTTCACAACACTGTCAAAATAAAAAAAAAACTTGATACAGTATATTACACAATCCACTAAATAGCTACAGTTTTATTCTATAATGAAAAGCCAGTGCCAAAGTGCCTGTAATGTTTTATGAACAAAGATCGCAATAATGTTTGCGTGTGAATACAATGTAGCCTCCCTCCTTCCTCCCCCTGAATCCCGTCTATTCCTGCATTCTTCTGTAGCTCTGAGGTGGAACAGGTCATTCAAGTCCTGTGGATAGTGAAGTTATTGGCTGAAGACCTTCTTGGATCAAAGCCAGTCTGGAACTTCTCGTAGACTAGAGGGTCCCCCCGCCGAGTGCTCAGCGTTTGTACAGAGTATAATTTATACAGTATATCGCATGAATTTTCCCCCTCCTTAAATGTTTCTGTTTATATTTACTGAAACACCTAGCGACCAGGAGTTGACATTGAAGGTAAATCTTATTGGTGTCAAAATCATCATTCGAACTGGTATCAAAATTATCATTCAATTGGCATCTAAATTATCGTTAATTAGCGTCAAAATTGTCATTCAGTTGGCGTCAAAATTACTATTCAATTAGCATCAAAATTATCATTCAATTGGTGTCTCCAATGAACCCCGTCAGACATATTAAGACCTAAAAGGGCTTCAGTCAAGTCTCTACACAAAAATTGTAGGTTGTCATTGGCTGTCGTTGTCGTCGTCCTCCTGAGATGAGTAGTCCTAGATTGATGGGCCTTATGGGGTCCGATTGGGTCCACGGTTGTTAAGAAAGGACTTCGGTTCTTCATAATGTTTAATAAGCTATTTAAGGCAAATTCTGAGTCACAAAGAAATGAATGGAGCTTGACCGCATTGTCATGTTTCACATGAGATTCTCTCTCTCTCTCTCTCTCTCTCTCTCTCTCTCTCTCTCTCTCTCTCTCTCTCTCTCTCAGGTTTTGGAATTACTTACATAGACTATTCATATTCCTGTTAATCCTTACCCTTCCCGCTGTCTGTATCGTCCACAGACCAGCCCAGTCGTTTTTGCCTATCCAGTTGGCAAATTCTTTTCATTAATCCTTTAGTTATTGTCCATAATAGTGGATATCACCCGGATAGTCTCTTAAATAAGAGAGCTTTATCAAATTCTGTGGTACGTTTAATTTTTCCACGAATACTCTCACTGGTGTGATAGTTTGTGGTAACTGATAGCTTCGACTAAGCTGTCGCACTGGATAGGCTGCTGTCATGTCCATGAGTGTAGCGTTTGCTGCAGTTCTGTCCTTGTACTGGAGTTCGTTGATGATAATTTAATCAGTGCTTAACGTCCTAAGGCTATTTTCACAGGTACTTGCCAGGAACTGAAGTATACTTCGAATACATTTACTTTGTTTAAAGTGTATAAATAAATTCCTTTTTTTATGTTGGCATCAGTTGCTAGTTCATTCATAATTATCGTCTGTTTTCCGGTTATTGAAGTCTGTGATGTTGAAGCAACTGGCTGTTGTTGTTGCCTGGTGCTCTGTTGCAGCTGAATGATGATGAAGTCCGTTGAAATGATGACGTCAGGTGTTCCTTTGGTGGCAAGTTTGGCCATTGACTAGCGGGTTGCGTCTTGTGTAACTTATATAATCACATTACTAATTGTATATAACGTGTTTTGCAGAGAATGGTAGACCCATCAAATTCATTTTTAATTTTCCCCGCAAATGTATCATGAGCCTTGACTGGTTATTCTTTGTTTGCCTTCCCTTTGCCTCTGTTGAAATGGTGTCTTCCTTCCTTCCTTCCTTCCTTCCTTCCTTCCTTCCTTCCTGACTGACTGACTGACTGACTGACTGACTGACTGAGGTCTGCAAAATCACCCACATTCTTTTTCCAGTGTTCCAGTCATGGGTGTTGACAGAGCAAGGAACTTCTTGGGTCCAGCATTGTTGTGCAGTAGTAGGGTGTTTCAGTCCAGTTTTTGTTACCTATATTTGTGTAGTATGGTTGTGTGTGTGTGTGTATGTGTATGTGCGTGTGTTTGTTTGTCTGTTCCTGCTTCAGGTGTCATGTTTAGCCTCAGTCTTCAATTCCCTGGGTCTTTGGATCGATTTTATTTCCGTCGTTCCACTCTTCTGTCTTTCGTTTCCTGGTGACGGCAGGAAGAGCCCTCGTGGGTCTATCTTTAGATCTGGGCGCGACCCTGTCATTGATTGTTCCAGTGGGTGGGTGGGTGGGGGTACAGGAGGCCTTTGAAGGCAACTTCTGCAGTAGTCCCTCTCCGCCTCATATTCGTTCGGATGTGGGATTGGGTATTTTCGGTTGGTGGCTGGTTTGGATTAAGCTGGCCTCATATCAGCACGGGCTCTTGCGTAATGGCTGCCTATGGAAATGTGGGACCTCAGGTTTTATGGAGTAATTTTATTTGTTTGTGATGGGAAAGAGATTTGGCTGGCTTGAGAGAGAGAGAGAGAGAGAGAGAGAGAGAGAGAGAGAGAGAGAGAGAGAGAGAGAGAGAGAGAGAGAGAGGCTTGTTGGTATAGATACGAGTTCAGTATAATTCCGTTTCTTAACGGCGTCGGTAACCTGGATGCTGCGACACCAGTTTGCCAACTGTGGATGACATAGTGGGGCTTCTTCTCATTGCGCATTTGGGCACCTGGAATAGGTTAGCGCCGACATGCTAAGACGGCACACATACACGCGCGCGCGCGCGCGTACACACACACATACACACACACACACACACACACACACACACACACATATATATATATATATATATATATATATATATATATATATATATATATATATAATTATTAATGTGAGTTGCATACGTCTGGCAGCGGCGGCTGCTGCCATCCCGCCACTTTGGCAGATGAAGCTGAGAGAGAGAGAGAGAGAGAGAGAGAGAGAGAGAGAGAGAGAGAGAGCGAGAGTGGGGGAGAGAGAGAGGACAGGTAACAGTAATTGGTTCCCTGAATCGCATCGAAAGGGATTTCTTGACCAACCGAGGTCCTTTTTGGGTCCTGTGGGAGGAGTGTTGATGTGGGCGGAGCCATGCTCCCTTTCGGTCAGGCCAGTCCCTGTTGAGAGAGAGAGAGAGAATGGAGGAAGGCGTGGAGAGAGAGAGAGAGAGAGAGAGAGAGAGAGGAGGAAGGCGTGGAGAGAGAGGGAGAATGGAGGAAGGCGTGGAGAGAGAGAGAGAGAGGAGGAAGGCGTGGAGAGAGAGAGAGAGAGGGAGAATGGAGGAAGGCGTGGATAGAGAGAGAGAGAGAGAGAGAGAGAAGACATCCAAGTCAAGTTGCATGCTGGCGACCGTCGCCTCTTGCAGCGCTCAGTAATCGTAAAGAATTGTTAATTTGAAGTCACAAGGCTAGATTTATTTATACTGGACTTGTCCTGCTTATTAAATGGGTTTATACAAGACAGGAGCCTCATCATAGGTCCAGCGCTTGGCTTTTGGCCTTAATTCTACATATTCCATTCCAGTAACTCGAGTTAATGACACAGGTATTATTTCAGTCCAAGCAAAGCATAAAGGTGGTGGATTGCCGTAAAGATGGTTGGCAAATACATAATACTGTGCATTATTTTGAGCAGAACGCAGGTATTCCCAACAGAGTGAGTGGGCGTGTTCTGCTCAGTTGATATACAGGTGCCAAAGCCGAATCAAGGTGATACTACAGACCTGAAGAGGTTATTTATTAGAGAGTTAACGAAGTCATATTACTGCATTTCCCGTGTTGAGAGAAAGGAGGTCAGATTCTCAAGAGGAGAGTTGTTCAGTCAGGCTGAAGTCTTGAAACTCGAAGAAGTGTTTTCCAGTTTTAACTCTCTTGACTAATGATAAAAATGTTTTTTTTTTCACAATGGGTGAAACGTGGATTGAAATAGAACTGATAACGATACTGATCATTTTGAACAGCTTATTAAGTCAAAAGTGATATGTATTCAGGTCTGACCAAAAGCTGCCCAGCGCTCGTTCACGAAACCCACTTCCATTTCTGTAATGCTGACAAATGAATAAATAAATGTCGAATGATAAAGAACTCTCACTTCTAGTCTTCCGATGAGTCACGGGGAGTGAGGAGGAGGAGGACGAGGAGGAGGACGAGGACTCCAGCATTCTGATCATATTAAATTTAGCACCAAGAGAGAGAGAGAGAGAGAGAGAGAGAGAGAGAGAGAGAGAGAGAGAGAGAGAGAGAGAGAGAGAGGGGTGTGTGTGGGGGTGACTGCCTTTGACTGCCGAGCAAAGGAAAGACCTGAAGAAAATGTGAAGGACTGATGTACCGAGTGAGTCTGATCATTGGCGGAGCTGCTTTGTCATTTGAATGTGAAATGTTGCACTACACAGTGTCATTTCATTCTATTCCTGTGAAAATAAACGCGGCTAAATCTTGACGTACTTGATTATAAAAAAGGCCTTATAGAGGCATTTTAAGAAGGAAATGCCACATTGATTACCATTCTTTTAGAATGAGTAAATGTCGTATAACTGGAACAACTTCTTTGTGGTTTGAGGCTTCTCCGTGATTATTTGTGTCAAACTTTTTTCCTAATAAGTAATTAATGTCGATATATTTTTTTTGTTTACAGACGGGGTGTCACTTCAGGGACTGCGGCCTTTTCGAGTCAAGTCGTTTTCGTACATCTTACTTAAAGACACTTGGATACAACCCACTCACGGGGTTTTTCATGAGGTCGTCAAGTCATTAGTTGCTGGATAAGACAGAAAAAGACGTCATAGATTTGACAGAGAATTTAACAAACCAGTGAAGCCAGTCTCTCAGCTGAGAATAAGCAATGTCCCTCAGTAGAGCGAGCGAAATCTGCTACGCGGTCTGTTATTGCAATAGCAGCAGCATTGTTTTGAAGGCATCAGTTTTTTTTGTGAGACATTCGCCTCTGGGATGGACACTGTCGTCAGTCCGTATTTAGGAACCATGTGGCTAAGTGTATTAATTTAGTATCTTTTCTTTTTGTAGTCAGTTAGTATCGAGAAATCAATAAATAAATTGCTTATACCCTCAGAGATTTAAAGCTGCGAAATCAACACGGTCGGTGAAGGTAGCCATTGTATCGGAATGACGAAATTTGTGTGTGTGTCGGATAAGAGCCTCTCGCTGTACCGCAGAGATCACGATTTCCATGATAAAACTCGCAGACTTGTGAAGAAGTCATCAGCTTTAGCGGGGACATATTTTCGTGGTAACGAACTAAGTTGTATCAAAGTGGCCTCACGGTTGTGCTGAAACGACTTCTGTTGGTACCAAAGCGACAGTTGAACTCTGTAAGTTTACTTTTCTCTTTTTGTCTAATTAAAAGGCTTAAAAAACATAAATCTGTCGATAACTCAAGGGTGGATAAAAGTGCAAAAGTATTTGGATCCATCAAGAAAAACAAGAATTTTTTTGGTGTAAACACTGACTTGACTGAAGGTTTTATTGTATAGTTATTATAAAAATTACCTTATGATAGAAACAGGTTCATAAATTGACACAGGACTGAAGAAGTCTCAACTTTTGACCAAAAGTGCCATCGTATCTTAAACGCACAATGACAGGGTCAGGAAGGAACATTCTTGTTAACCCAGTTCCATGCAAGCTCTGATTCAGACTCCATACTGCATGTTAAGCTTGTCGTACTGTGCATATTTTGCACTGATTTATTTACAAAACCTGTCTCTGCCCCGTAGGCATTACTTATGGTTCTTTGCAGTGTCCCTTCGGCCCCTGGCTGCAACCCTTTCATTCCCTTAACTGTACCTCCTTTCATATTCCCTGGCTTCCATCTTAACTTCCACCCTCTTCTAAAAATTGTTGCATAGTGCAACTGCAAAAGGTTTTCCTCCTCCTGTTACACCTTACAGAACTTTTACTCCCAATTCCTTTCGGCGCTGAATGACCTCATAGGCCCCAGCACTTGGCCTTCGGCCTAAATTGTATGTACTCTTATTCTATTCTATGCTAATCCCCCTTGTTACACAGCGATCGAAGGTGAGTGGCATAAGCAGCAGTCCTCTATATACTGGGATGATGATTGTGACTGAATCGCGCGAATCCAAAGTCTCTACTGTGATCTGAAGTTCCTGAACTGCGGGAGATGATGTTATTAAGTACTAAGGAAGATTTTTCTTTGTTCTGTGACATCATCAAATGACAATATTGTGAATGTTGGTGCCATTTGAGCTTTTATATACTGTTTATTGTAATGAGCGCTGACGACAATGTGGTCGTTATTATTGCATAAAAAGTTCTGTGGGATTTTACTATAGATGGTCAAACGGGATTGCTCATTGTATATGTCGATGCGTTGGAGTCCGGTATCGTGAACGGAAGAAGACAGAACCTGCTCCAAGGCATGCAGGTGTTTCCAAACCTTTGGCTTAAAAACTAGGCAGATTTGTCAGTAACGTAAGTTCAGTTATATTTCAGTTCACGTTTTGCTCATTGTAAAGACCAAGAAGCAGTGAACGTTATTGCAATCATTTAAAAATGGAAGACACCTTTACAGCTCATGTGACACATGCTAAAACTCACTTTAGGTTTCTAGATTACAGCATGATGCAGTAGCAAGATTTGATTAACCATCTAATAACCTCTTAGGTATATCAAGTAAACTGAACAGGACAGGTCCAAGCATTTTGCTGACACCACCTGCGTTCTACTTTGAATGTTGTGTGATGTTTTTGCCAACCATCCTTACCGTGAAGTCCACCAACTACGTATACGCTTTGCTTGGACTAAAATAATACCTGTATTGTTTTAGTCTGACTGACCCCGTGCTTGGGGCTATAGCTGAATGATGAATACAAGTTTGGGGGGGCGGGGAGTGAGGCACTCTACAGCTACTATATTCAATGTCCATTCTACTGTACATCTGAACGTCCTTAGTATGTGACATTCATTATTTTTTTTTAAGTAAACTTACACTCTCATCTTAGTTACAGTAATAGTAGTGGTCCTTCCAGGGGAAAATTAACTACCATGACAGTTGATATTTTGATATTTTATCGTAGCCCATTGGAGCTTAGGATGATCTGATATTCTGTTCGCAAGATACGTTTAATAAACCGTGACAGATAAATGCGTGGATCCTTGTAATATGTCATCAAACCACCTTCGTTGGTAATAATAGTTGTAAAAGATACTTCATTGCTCATTACGAAAAACTATTTGTATTGCTAACTGGACTGACCCCGGGATAAAATTGTTGTTCTCCGGGAAACTGGATTTTGTACGCTGCTGGCAGTCCTCCTCCTCCTCCTCCTCCTCCTCCTCCTCCTCCTCCTCCTCCTCCTCCTCCTCCTCCTCCTCCTGAGTGACACACCCAGTTTTGGGATGGCGTTTTGAACGTGCGGACGCTTGAAGTGGCTTCCAGCGGGAATTTTCTTCCTAGGGGGTTAGTGCCGCAGTGCATCTCACGTGGTGCACTGTAGACATTACTTAATGTTCTTTGCAGCGTGCCTTCGGCCCCTTTTAATGTAGCTCCGTTCATATTCTCTCTCTTTCATCTTGCTATCCAGCCTCTCCTGAGAATTGTTTCATGGTGCTTCAACTGCTTTGAGGTTTTCTCCTGTTTCACCTTTCAAACCTTTCTATTCTCAATTTTCCTTTCCTTTCAGCATTGAATGACCTCATCATGGGTCCCAGTGCTTAACCTTTGCACTAAATACTATATTCCATTCAGTGGGAATTTTATAACCTTTGATTTGATGACTGCTTGTAAGGCCTATTGGTTCTGCCATTGTTTATGCATACTGGCCAGTCATTTTTGTAAGTTTGTAAGCACGCTCCGTCACTCGGCAGTCAGAACCTGAAACGCGTATGTGGCCTTGAATACCAAGGGCTGAATTTTACAGTGAGAGAGAATTTTTTTTTTTTTTACACGTGAAGTGGGCAGGTAGCAGAAAACAACCAGGGATTCATCTCTGAAGACTATTATCGTTAGAAGAAGAAGAAGAAGAAGAAGAAGAAGAAGAAGAAGCACTTGCGCCACACTGAATGTAGGTAACCAATCATAACTATAAAAAGCATTGGGCCTATCTTAGCAACATCTCACAGCTCAGAGGAATGATAAGGGACTTTGTTTACTTCCCAAACTGGAGGTTTTACACCAATATTTGAAGGCGTTGAGATCATTCCCTCACTCCCATTACTTCTCGCTGTAACTTCTCACAATATTTAGACATGTTGACGATGGTATCTCGGATAATTCGTCAATGAAGCTTGCTTAGTACCTTGCCTTTGCTTTAGTTCGTCTTAGAAGTCTGGTTTTCACTCATTTTGCTTACAAATAAAGAAATGTTCTTCGGGTATGTTGAGTGACAGTCACAATATGGCAGCGTTGCTCACCAGCCCTGTCTGTTGTTGCCAGTAGGGTTCTTTGTATGGCGTCATTTTAGGCATGAGGGGGCACTCATTACTTTGAGTAAGGCGAGAATGTCAGTTTATTTCCGAAAAAAAGTGAAAATCATGAACTGGGAACGTATAAAAATGGTGCAGAGTGACATATCTTTAAGCAGCAATTTTGAAGAACGTTCTTCGGCGTGTTTCGCTCATTCTATGCTGAAATCCCAAAACTGGGTGAAAGCAGGACATTTCCATGAAAAGCTGCCAGATGGCTGACAGGGTCGTGGTGCTGCTGCCGCTTTTCACGTTGAAAGGAGGTGATGGTGTGGAAGCTGGGTATGAAGTTGCATTTTGCTGCTCTTTTTGGCCAAAAGGGATTTCAGTGTTGAATTATGTGCTACAGAAAACCTGAGTTAGGCGTTGGTGGACCATGAATGTTTGGACAGCGGCCCATGAGAATAGGATCTTGATTCTAATGTTTCTGTTCTGATAAAGAAGGAGCTTGAGTAATCGCTCTAGTCTTGAAGCTCGGGCTGCCTTCAAGGCTGTTTTATATTGGGCGTAGCAGTTTTTTCCGGTTTCCGGTGGTCACACTAATGATATTTATTGCATTTGTTAAGTAAATGCTTTTGGCTGCAAATTGAGTGAAATGGGGATTGAGATATATTGAAATTGGATATATTTCTTAGTTCTTTGCACAACTCAAGTCAGAAGTGAAATTATGCAGGTTGGGAAGTTATTAGGTTCCGTGCAATGCTTTCCAGTGTTGACTGAGTAGACCAGCATTGGTGTCTGCACTGGTTACAAATATATTATATAAATGATGGTTGATAATGACTGATAATGAACACAATGAACATTTAAGCATATCAGGTTAGTACCGTATGCTACTATTTCAACTAACCAGACATGACAATAGTTTCTACATTTACTCACGAACCAAAGTTTTATGAAATCAATTGTTACAAATATGCAAATTCTAGACCTTATAATTGAAGCTGATGTATTGTAAATACATCAGCTTCACTTATTTTTCGTGTACTCATTTTCCAAAGCTCCGATACCATAAACATTGTCGTGCGAGAGATTCAGCTTGACGAGGAGCGGTTTCTTAAGTAAGAGCTCCTTTACATAGAAGCTTATCAGGTATTTAAAGCTGAAGCTTGCTGTGCCACACCTGTTCCTCTGAAGCATTTTGTTGCTCCAGTGCGACTATATCAAAATATGAGGGGGTCAATTTATGACACTTCCAAAAATAAGGGTACAAAAGTTTTTATAGGTCGCTCTTAGTGATGACATTAACTCGAATGAAAAATTCTTGAACGATAAACGATCAAGATTCGGAGGCTGTTCTTCAAGAAAAGTTGATTGCCTGTTACCCTATTCTGATTACTAAAATTGTTGTGGGACCTCTGCTAAAATAGAGTTGGGAAGTTTATTTTTACTTTTTTTTTAAATAAGCAGAATCGACATGGCTATGAGTTGTCTTCTTTACCTGGTTATTAGTTTGATTGGAGAATAAATCTTCGTAAATTGATATAGGCCTAATACCAAGGCCTTTCTTTCTTCAAAGTACAGACAATGCACTGACTTGCACGATATGCCATGAATAAGTTTCTGTATTCAAAGGAATTCAGAAGTGAATAAACTCATTTTACCTTCCATTATAGCGAGAAATACTTTGAAATAGGCCTGAAGTGAGCACACGCTTGCATTATTTGAGTCCTAACTAGAAAAACGCGTCGGTACAGGAAAACTCTCAGAAAACGGCGACGATTTATGGAGCGAATGTTTCATTATTATAGTAGGGATGTTCTTGAATGTGAAATGTTCTAGGCAATATCCCTTCAGTACAAAAGGCAGCTGAAATAAAACTTGCTGAACCCTGACACGTTGGATAAAAGCGTAATTTTAGAATTTGTCAATTTGTTCAGATTCTAAACCATTGGATAAATTGAAACCGTATTCAGTAACAGCGGACGGTAACAATGATTACTGTCCAGGGTCATGGCGAAACATTTAGAGCCAGCACTGAGGTCAGTCTTGAGAAGGGCTCAGTTCTCTAATATCACAAACCACAGGGAGTGATTTTCCTCCCCCCATAGCTGTATAACTCAAGGAGCTATAAAGTCCCGTTGCTCTATATTGAGAGGCGTATTCATCCTTAACTATTATTTGTATCGAGCTTTTTTCCCCTCAATATTCATCTATTCTTTTGTTAATTCATCTGTTTTCCTAGTAACTGACCTCCTCATTCTGCATGTCCCATTAGCCTACCTTCTGTTACTTGTTACTAGTGATCACCTCAATAATATTCTTTGGAAGCTTGAATTTCAAATCAACGGCCCCTTTGGTGGGCTTGTTCCATACGAATAGTGTTCATCTTCTGAATAATAATAATAATAATAATAATAATAATAATAATAATAATAATAATAATAATAATAATAATAAGAAATTAATGCAGAATTTTCCTTCTGCAGACGATTGTTTGCCTCGAGTTCTGCAGACAGCCATTCCCATCCAAGTCATTTCAGTACGTCCACGAAGACCATTAAATGCAGCTCAAGGCCTTTCGACAGTTCGGTCAAGTCATTCAGTTATTGAATAAAGCAGAAAAAATAAAACGTCCTAGCTCGATATTGCGCCGCGTGTAACAAAGCACTTCTTTCTTTCCAGAACGCTAAATTCATACAAAGCCTTCGATAAGCCAGTCAACCCCGCCCTTTGACAGAGAAAGAACTGAGAAACGCCCCTCAGTAGAAAAGCGGAATTTGCTACGTGGACCATTATTGCAAACTTTTTTTAAATGATTATTGTTGGGGCGACTTTCGACTCTGGAGTGAACGTTGTCGTCAGTCAGTGTTTAGGAGCCATTTGCCTCTTATGTCGTGGTCTGTCGTAGTAAATGAGCATGGCGAAATCAGTTTATTAATTATAGCCCAGGGAATTTTGATGTGAGAAATCAACACGGTATAGGTTAAACTACTGTCATTATATTAGAATCACGGAATTAATGAAAGTAATGAAATATGGAAGTTAATAGGTAACTGACTTTGCGTCTGGTCCATTTGTTAAACGTACTTGATATCCGAGTTATATAGAGTTCAATCTAGTTGGGGTTCAACTTGTGCTCATGTGCCGGATGAGTGCCTGTGAGTATAAGACAAATGTGACGATTTGGCTTTAAAAACTCAGTGTTTTAGGAATTCCGGTTTAGAGTTTCAACTGTTTGTGTGGAAACGAACTGGGTTGCATCAATTGACTTGGTGGATGTACTGAATCGACTTCTTCAGTTTATACCCAAACGACATCGAGGAGAGGAGGAGGAGGAGGAGGAGGAGGAACCTCTGCAGGAACTAGGGAAACTGACGTCCAGGTGGAGAGCAAACCAGCCGTCAGGAGAGGGCAGGAGTCGGTCACTGAAGCTGGTAAGTTATTTGCTTGTCTCTGGTTAGATAATCTATGGAAAGCATTAACCTGCCTCAAGTACTGACGTTACTAGCATTGTATAAAGTTCTTCTGTGACAGTACGAACCTTAAGATCGGAATAGGTCAATGAAATTTTCCTTGGACTGAAGTGTGAAATTTTTACTGGAGTTATGTTAAAATAAAAACGTGAGAAGGGTCAGGAACCACATTCTTCAAAGTAATTTCTTGGACATATAGTCTGCACAAAAATGGCGTATTGACTCTGTAAGACAGTCGACTCCACCTGACATCTGCACAGAACAATATTCTTCTCAACCCATTCCTTCATCCTCTGATTTTTGTTTGATACTGAATGTTGGAATTCTCGTATTGAATGTGTGTGCTGTAGATATTCAGCCTATGCATCTGGTTTGTTCACACTACCTATCTATCTATCAGCACAGAGAAGTAGTCCTATGTAATGTGGACTTGACAGAAGCTCCTCCACTGGTTTACGGCGGTCATTAAGAGTCGTTCCTCGTGAGGGTCCTTCCTTTCTGGCATTCGTTGAGATCTCTTCTTTCTGTATTTCCTTTCTCTTATTTTCTGATGAGGACCATATTCTTTGGAAGCTTGAATTTCAAGTCAATGGCCCCTGTGGTGGGCTTGTTCCATATGAATATGGTTCATCTTCTGAATAATATATACATTAATTATAATAATTGCCTGATAAACCAGAGGTAGATACCATAGTTGCTACAAGACTCCCGGCATCACGAAAACCTCCCGCTTTCCCTCAGTGTACATATTTGTTAAAGGGAATATACCCTATTAATTCACCTTCAGTACTTTTGTCGCATCCTAAACTCACCCGCCCCCTCCCACCCCCTTATTACACAGCTGTCAGCAAAGTTCCGTTATCCTTTTTTCAATGAGATTTCTTCCTGAACTAATCCAACTTTGTTACTTTATTCTGTGCTATCTTTGCTTTGCATGTGTACTGTCCAGTACTGTTCTGTATTGTGCAGCCAGCTGACATGATTCTTCTGCCAGTGCATGAAGCATAAATGGATTCCTTAGGCTGCATCTCAGCTATAAAACAAAGTTGAGGTTTAAACAAATTGTCTGCATTAGGCATAATGGTGTTCCTGAGTGCCCTATAAATGACAGGTTCTTGTGTCTAGGTCTATCAGTTCACACCAAAGGAATAATTGTTGAAATAAAGAAAATCAAGTGAATACCGAGTATTAACTTTATGCACCAAGTTAAAACTGACACAGGCTCTCCATAATGTAGCGATGGTCATTTTAGCTTAAAAGGTGAACTTGACGATGTGTAGGATATTATTCAGATTCGATGAAATCGGAGATTGCTACTTTTAGGTGAATGTGAGTGTTCGTAATGTGGTGCATTGAAGTCGTAACACGTGGCTGGATTTCGTATATGCAATTTTATCTTGAATGAACTAGCTCTGTAGTATATCGTTGATATGAGTAAAATGTGATTCTGCTGGAAAAAAACTGAAATATCTTTCGAAAATGTTTAAATTAGTACAATAACCGAGCACAACTATGTAAATGAAAAAGTTCATCTTTTAAGCTAAAATGACCATCGCTACATCATAAGAGAACCTGTGTCAGTTTTAACTTGGTGTATAAAGTTAATACTTGGTATTTGCTTGATTTTGTTTACTTAATCAATTATTCCTTCGGTTTGATCTTGAGTGGACAAGAGAGTTACTGAGGAAAGTCCAGGATGCCTTCCAGGTAGCTTGACACACAGCTGTCACTCAATTTCTTCAGTTCTAAAACCGAAAGACCCCCCACAGGGGGATACTGCCCTCAGTGCACCTCACCTGTAGACACTACCAAAAGGGCGTTAGCCGAGTCCCTTCGGCCCCCAGCTGCATCTGCTATTTATCCCGTGACTTGACCTACTTTCCCAGGCCTTCTTAGACCAGGCTGTCCGACTCCTCTAACTGTTACTTGTTCGTGTCACTGTAGGGTTTTGTCCAAGTTCTACCTTCGGATCCTTGCACTTTACCTCTTTGTTTTCTGGATCTCTTTATCTTGCTGTCCAGCCACTCCAGTTCCCTCTTTTTACGTCTTAAGTGCTTGGCTTGACAGCCTCAGTTTCATTCAGGTATCATAAATGCAGTTAATTCAATTTACTAATTTCCTTTTTTTTTTTCTTTTTACAAAATAACAAAAGCTGCTCCATGGACACTGACAATGTAAAACTGTATGGTAGGTGCTGTCACGACCCAAAACAAATCAACTGGGCCATACTTACATGGTTCACTTGATTTTTCAAAGGGTTAGATATGAAAGCTCACAGATTCAAAATACTTGTGGCTCATGGCCACAGGCAGGAGATTTGTTTGCATGTTACTTGCAAAAAATGACTGGTTAAAATATGTTCTGACGGGATCTTGGGTCTGTCTTGCAAGGTTTCCTCTCATGAATCCGGAGAAAAAGTCTTTTGGGTGGGGAGAAAGTGTCGTTTGGGTGTTGACAAATTTGACTGCTACACAAAACACTTCAACAAACTAAGTCTTCCTGCTGTGGTTTCGCCAATATTAAAGTTTCAGCTGCCTACCCATTACGTAACTCGATAAACACTACCCTTAAGAATTTTTGGGACCCTTTACTTCAGAATCTGCAAGATATTACTGATGATTTTGCTGCATTTTTAACGACCTAAAAGACAGTCATGTATTGTGAATGAAACCAAACTTCGAATTGGAGGGCTTTTCTGCAGAATGACGAGACAGGACCACGTTATTACTGGACCTCAGCTTTTGAGGTGAAGGCCATTGGCAGGGATTCAAAGTAACGTTTATCATAATATCTGGACTACCTTTGACGTCCATTGTATCTTTCCTGAACCACAGAGTCGGGACGACAGTACTGCTGGAAGACTTTTGAGCCGTTGGGCACTGGAGTTCAGTAAAGTCTGCACCATATTCTTTTTACTGAATTAAGAGTCAGGACTACATTATGAATGGAATGCCTGAGTTAAATCAGGACTTCATTATAATGGTGTTGCCGTTCATGTTCAGGCCATTTTTACTCAAGTTTTCTACTGACGTGTTAGGAGGAAAATATTACTGGGTAATATTCTGGCCATATTTTTTGTAAAAGACCTCTATTTCCTCTGATTTCATTAACTTCTGTCCCATTCCTTTAGGTTACCCACTTGGGGCTTGTAGGTTCTTGAAGGGAATAATCGACGAAGTTCGAAGAAAAGCTCCAAAGAATTGTATCATAACACTTAACCAAGGCAGGTTGCCGAACAAGAAATGGCCTTCTTTGGGGAAATGCGTGACTCGTGTGGGACAGAACTGGAGATGAAGGTGGAGTCGAAAACTACAGATATAGATGTTTCTTCCATTATATAAATTCAAAATGATACAATTCAAAGTTTGGGACCTGGCCAAAACAGAAAGCAGATAGTGAGATTAAAAGTGAAACTGAGGCTTGTGGAGGACTATCAGTGGCGAAAGCTCTTAGAATGCTCTTCAAGTTAATCCCTTTTCACAAAGTAACTTTATTTCAATACTAAAATGAGCTAGAAGGTAGCTCTCTCTATTATTCATAAGTTTTATATATTAAATCTTGGCATTTTGAAGCTGTCATTTCCGCTGTAATTATGGGTAAGTTGTAGCGTCTTATACCGCATGGTGTGGTTTTTCTCTAGAAGTCCCGTGAGAAGAGAAGTGCAGGTGGGGAAAGCAGTCACGGCTCCCTTCTCGAAATAAGTGAGCCAGTTGGGCGAGTGCTGACTGACTGACTGAGGCTATTTAGGACAAACTAGAGAGAGGCAGGACATTGCTGGGCCGGAAAAATCTCACCACATTACGTGGAAATGGTGAAATGGTTTTATAAATGTTATAGCCAGGCCAAAGCAGTAATAATAATAATAATAATAATAATAATAATAATAATAATAATAATAATAATAATAATAATAATAGCAACTTTTTACTGTATTTTGCTAACTGAAAATGACACTAAGAAGTCTATCTTTTTTTTCTCTCTTTGTAAAATTTGCATTGTAATCTAACTTAAAAACTGATATTTATTGTAGCTGTGACCGAATGAAATTTCATTTCATTTAGATGGCCTTGATAAAAGACTACTGAGGTTCGCACTGGGCAATAAAGACCTTATGCCATTTGTGCCCCTTTTAGCAAAAGTGAGTTGTGTACTGTGCTGAATTAAAGCCTGCTTGTATAACATTTAAATGTTTCATCTTCCTGCGCTGTCAAGCAAAAGATAGCAACCTGATACGATGCCTTCTCTTCTTCCTCATCTCCTCGGGAAAGTCTCCATAGGGGGCTAGTGCCGTCAGTGCTCCTCACGTAGCGCACGGTTGGCATTACTTACGGTTCTTTGCAGCGTCCCTCCCATGGCCCCTAGCTGCAATCGCTTTCGTTCCTTTTGCTCTACCTCCCTTCATAGTCTCTCTCTTCCATCTCACTTTCCTCAACCCTCTTTCTCCCAACAATTGTTTCATCGTGTTTCTTCTTCAGCTGCTTTGACGTTCTCCTCCTCCTCCTCCTCCTCCTCCTCCTCCTCCTCCTCCTCCTGTTACTTAACCTTTCACACCTTTTACTGTCAATTTCCGTTTCAGCGCTGAATGACCTCATACGTCCCAGCGCTTGGCCTCTGGCCTAAATTCTATGGTCTCTCTCATTTCCTTTTTCTTTTCCGTCTTCATTTTGTTAAGACTGAAACTCTCATCTTTTTTTCTCTCTCTTTCCGACTAAAGCATCGGATCCTTCCCAGACCCTTCCTTTCTACTCAGTGGAACTCGCTGCTGCAGTAACATTTCCCTTCCTGTCTGACTGACTGACTGACTGACTGACAGCCTCTTTGTTCTCTGTCTTATTTTCTCTTGCACCTCTGTCTGGGCGTTGCGGGCTGCCTAGGTGGAAGAGCCCGACGACAGACGAGAACAGACTGCAATTTGCTTAGCTTTTGGGGGGTTGGGGGTGGGAGGTTGTTTCAGAGGAGTAAGGATGAAACCTCCCACCCCCACGCCCACCTCCTTTCAACCCTCGCCTAAATCAAATGGTTTTATTATTGTATCAAATCTGGTTCAAATGCGCACACAGGAGCTGGAAGGACACCTGAAGGTACACTGAGCAACTGAAGTAGTTTTGTCTGCCTCTCTCTCTCTCTCTCTCTCTCTCTCTCTCTCTCTCTCTGTCCTCATTATGACCTTATGCCCATCGTAAGTACTTACAGGTTTATGTAGGAGACTAAAATAGAAAGAAAGTTTGAATGATACAATTCATGGGAGTATTAGGGGAGTGTGAAGGCCGGGGGGGGCGGGGTCGGGGGGATGACTTACCTTTCACGAATTCTAGGATGCTACAATTATGCTTCGCTTCTGTGTAGGTCATAGTCAATAGAAATAAAACTTAAATTATTAGATGCAGTGAGAGAGAGAGAGAGAGAGAGAGAGAGAGAGAGAGAGAGAGAGAGAGAGAGAGAGAGAGAGAGAGAGAGAGAGAGAGAGAGAGAGAGAGAGCGGGCTGTTAAATGCTCACTATCTATTTTTTCTAAGCAATTAGGTAAAAACAGGAAAGCCAAAATAAAATGTAAAACCGTGGGTTTTTTCCTAATTAATTGAAAAATAGATATTGAACATTTAACCTCTCTCTCTCTCTCTCTCTCTCTCTCTCTCTCTCTCTCTCTCTCTCTCTCTCTCTCTCTCTCTCTCTCTCTCAGCCAATCAGGAGTCGCTTTCGCTCTTCAGTTCGAAGGGAGTTGCATGGACTCTTGTGATTGGCCAAAAGCATTCTGGAAGGTTTTCAGTCGGACTGCAGCATTGGCTCCGTTGAGCCACGTTTGTTTGTGGCCTCCGTCAATGAGGCTTTGTGACAACGAGACTCCTAATGATCAAGGATATTAATGAACGTTGATTGAGGTGAGTTAATTAATCTGTAGTGGTTGAGAACTCTGTGAATCTAGACACGTCAGAAGCATAGTTTTGCGGTCACACACAAGTGGTTATTCGTTCTAGTCAGAGGTGTGTTATTTCCGTGACAGACTTGTCAATGTTGCTCTCCAAAGGCCTCTGGTGAGGAATTTGATCCCAGTACGAGCGGATGTGACAGTGTGTTCCCGCTGAAGGATGCTGACTTTCTTGTGGTTTATATTAAACGACCTGCTCTTGCTGTAGATAAATGCCAGAGCTGAGGAGGATCCCGAGACCAGGCCAGAGAAGGAGAGTGCCAGAGTAGTCTGGGTCAAGCTTGGCATTCAGTCATGAGTTTTGCATCGCCGGTCATGTTGAATTTCAACTTGGTAATGCTAAGTACTAGGTCCGCGCCTGTTTTTACCTTTTGAAACTGGTTTTTTCTTCACTTTTAGGGCTTCTGACACTAGCAGTGAGTTTGTTTGTTGTCGGCCAACTGTTATTTGCCCCCTAACTCTACTCAGCAGTAAAGGGGGACTGTGGGAATTCGGGGTTTTCGGTGGGGGAGAGCACAGAAATGGAGCGGACATGTTTACGTTGAGGAGGCGCCCTCTGCAGGGGAAAAACGAGAGGGAGCCATTCGCCAACAGGAGGGAGTTAAATGCATTTCGCCGTGTTTAGTACTGGCATCGGGGGGTTGGAATGTCCCATCTCCGTGTTTAGTACTGGCCCGGGGGCTACCCATACGTTAACAAGTTATTGCACTTGCCGGACGGGATATGAACCGTTCCAAACAGACGCACTGTATATACCCTTGCTCGGTCTTGTGAAGATCGCGTATGGAAATCCTTTGCTGGATGGACTTCAGGGGTTAATTACAGGTTAATTACATTCGTGCGACAAAAATTGAAGATGAATCCATAAGTAGCAGCCCAAAAAACTGTAGAAAAAGTGAAGTTAGAAGGAGATCGCCACCGCGGAGCTACTACTTAGATCTACCTTCAACTTGAAGAGCGGTGCTTTAGTGTCGTATGAATGGAATCAAATAGTTGTGAATGGAGTTCATAACTTGTAAGGCTAAATTGATCAGGTCTTGCAAGCAGAAAATCCTTAGGCAATGGCGAGTTTGCTTCCTAGACTCTATGGGGTTGTGGTACCTTATGATAACCGGTTGTATTCAGACATCCCGCAATGTCCGCTGTAATTTGCCTGAGAGGAGGAACGGCAGACAGCGTAGAGGAAGGGCCATTCTATTTAAACTGAATTCGTTATCAGTCAATATGCTTCGAGCCCCGCAAAACCCCACTTACGTAATGATGGTTAGTCATTATTGTGAACCTCAGTTTTATAAAGATTTTGGAGTCAGGAGGGGCGTATTGCATAGGGCAGAGTATAAGAACCATTTTACCCTCATCGTAAACTTCTGAGATATTTCAGCGCAGTGTTTCATGACCAGTTTCTAGAGACACCAACTGCGCCAGTCTCTCAAAAGGTCAGCATCTCTGAGAACTCTGTAATAAGAGTCTGTGAGGTTCCTTCATAAAGGTCACTTCTTCTTCGTTGTTGCCGTTGCTCAGTGGAGAAGACGGCCTTGTGGCAGCGCTGGACCTTGTCCGTAGGAGCAGCCCCTAAGTGTTAAAAGGATCTTTGTTCATGCAAGGGAAATAAGAAGGGCAGGATTCTCATTCCTTTGTAGAGTCCTCCTGCCCCTCCGATGAAAAGGCAGTGAAAAAACAGCGATAACGGGGAAGTGGGAGAGAGTGACGCCAGGCTTTATAAAGGCAAGTTCTCATTTGCAAGTGAGTTCTGTAGTGAGCAGATTCATTCACAGTCGAGGTGGTATCACAAGTCCAAGATGGATACTTAAAGCAAAAGAAAGCAAAAATCGTGGGTTTTATATTTTATTGGCCAAAAATTTGTGGAAGTCTGAATACTGTTGAGTCATGATGTGACTCGGTTTTTGTAATTTTCAAGGTTATTATTATTATTATTATTATTATTATTATTATTATTATTATTATTATTATTATTATTATTATTATTATTATTAATAATAATAATAATAATAATAATAATAATAATAATAATAATAATAATAATAACCTTGAAAATTACAAAAACCGAGTCACATCATGACTCAACAGTATTCAGACTTCCACAAATTTTTGGCCAATAAAATATAAAACCCACGATTTTTGCTTTCTTTTGCTTTAAGTATCCATCTTGGACTTGTGATACCACCTCGACTGTGAATGAATCTGCTCACTACAGAACTCACTTGCAAATGAGAACTTGCCTTTATAAAGCCTGGCGTCACTCTCTCCCACTTCCCCGTTATCGCTGTTTTTTCACTGCCTTTTCATCGGAGGGGCAGGAGGACTCTACAAAGGAATGAGAATCCTGCCCTTCTTATTTCCCTTGCATGAACAAAGATCCTTTTAACACTTAGGGGCTGCTCCTACGGACAAGGTCCAGCGCTGCCACAAGGCCGTCTTCTCCACTGAGCAACGGCAACAACGAAGAAGAAGTGACCTTTATGAAGGAACCTCACAGACTCTTATTACAGAGTTCTCAGAGATGCTGACCTTTTGAGAGACTGGCGCAGTTGGTGTCTCTAGAAACTGGTCATGAAACACTGCGCTGAAATATCTCAGAAGTTTACGATGAGGGTAAAATGGTTCTTATACTCTGCCCTATGCAATACGCCCCTCCTGACTCCAAAATCTTTATAAAACTGAGGTTCACAATAATGACTAACCATCATTACGTAAGTGGGGTTTTGCGGGGCTCGAAGCATATTGACTGATAACGAATTCAGTTTAAATAGAATGGCCCTTCCTCTACGCTGTCTGCCGTTCCTCCTCTCAGGCAAATTACAGCGGACATTGCGGGATGTCTGAATACAACCGGTTATCATAAGGTACCACAACCCCATAGAGTCTAGGAAGCAAACTCGCCATTGCCTAAGGATTTTCTGCTTGCAAGACCTGATCAATTTAGCCTTACAAGTTATGAACTCCATTCACAACTATTTGATTCCATTCATACGACACTAAAGCACCGCTCTTCAAGTTGAAGGTAGATCTAAGTAGTAGCTCCGCGGTGGCGATCTCCTTCTAACTTCACTTTTTCTACAGTTTTTTGGGCTGCTACTTATGGATTCATCTTCAATTTTTGTCGCACGAATGTAATTAACCTGTAATTAACCCCTGAAGTCCATCCAGCAAAGGATTTCCATACGCGATCTTCACAAGACCGAGCAAGGGTATATACAGTGCGTCTGTTTGGAACGGTTCATATCCCGTCCGGCAAGTGCAATAACTTGTTAACGTATGGGTAGCCCCCGGGCCAGTACTAAACACGGAGATGGGACATTCCAACCCCCCGATGCCAGTACTAAACACGGCGAAATGCATTTAACTCCCTCCTGTTGGCGAATGGCTCCCTCTCGTTTTTCCCCTGCAGAGGGCGCCTCCTCAACGTAAACATGTCCGCTCCATTTCTGTGCTCTCCCCCACCGAAAACCCCGAATTCCCACAGTCCCCCTTTACTGCTGAGTAGAGTTAGGGGGCAAATAACAGTTGGCCGACAACAAACAAACTCACTGCTAGTGTCAGAAGCCCTAAAAGTGAAGAAAAAATCAGTTTCAAAAGGTAAAAACAGGCGCGGACCTAGTACTTAGCATTACCAAGTTGAAATTCAAAATGACCGGCGATGCAAAACTCATGACTGAATGCCAAGCTTGACCCAGACTACTCTGGCACTCTCCTTCTCTGGCCTGGTCTCGGGATCCTCCTCAGCTCTGGCATTTATCTACAGCAAGAGCAGGTCGTTTAATATAAACCACAAGAAAGTCAGCATCCTTCAGCGGGAACACACTGTCACATCCGCTCGTACTGGGATCAAATTCCTCACCAGAGGCCTTTGGAGAGCAACATTGACAAGTCTGTCACGGAAATAACACACCTCTGACTAGAACGAATAACCACTTGTGTGTGACCGCAAAACTATGCTTCTGACGTGTCTAGATTCACAGAGTTCTCAACCGCTACAGATTAATTAACTCACCTCAATCAACGTTCATTAATATCCTTGATCATTAGGAGTCTCGTTGTCACAAAGCCTCATTGACGGAGGCCACAAACAAACGTGGCTCAACGGAGCCAATGCTACAGTCCGACTGAAAACCTTCCAGAATGCTTTTGGCCAATCACAAGAGTCCATGCAACTCCCTTCGAACTGAAGAGCGAAAGCGACTCCTGATTGGCTGAGAGAGAGAGAGAGAGAGAGAGAGAGAGAGAGAGAGAGAGAGAGAGAGAGAGAGAGAGAGAGAGAGAGGTTAAATGTTCAATATCTATTTTTCAATTAATTAGGAAAAAACCCACGGTTTTACATTTTATTTTGGCTTTCCTGTTTTTACCTAATTGCTTAGAAAAAATAGATAGTGAGCATTTAACAGCCCGCTCTCTCTCTCTCTCTCTCTCTCTCTCTCTCTCTCTCTCTCTCTCTCTCTCTCTCTCTCTCTCACTGCATCTAATAATTTAAGTTTTATTTCTATTGACTATGACCTACACAGAAGCGAAGCATAATTGTAGCATCCTAGAATTCGTGAAAGGTAAGTCATCCCCCCGACCCCGCCCCCCCGGCCTTCACACTCCCCTAATACTCCCATGAATTGTATCATTCAAACTTTCTTTCTATTTTAGTCTCCTACATAAACCTGTAAGTACTTACGATGGGCATAAGGTCATAATGAGGACAGAGAGAGAGAGAGAGAGAGAGAGAGAGAGAGAGAGAGAGAGGCAGACAAAACTACTTCAGTTGCTCAGTGTACCTTCAGGTGTCCTTCCAGCTCCTGTGTGCGCATTTGAACCAGATTTGATACAATAATAAAACCATTTGATTTAGGCGAGGGTTGAAAGGAGGTGGGCGTGGGGGTGGGAGGTTTCATCCTTACTCCTCTGAAACAACCTCCCACCCCCAACCCCCCCAAAAGCTAAGCAAATTGCAGTCTGTTCTCGTCTGTCGTCGGGCTCTTCCACCTAGGCAGCCCGCAACGCCCAGACAGAGGTGCAAGAGAAAATAAGACAGAGAACAAAGAGGCTGTCAGTCAGTCAGTCAGTCAGTCAGACAGGAAGGGAAATGTTACTGCAGCAGCGAGTTCCACTGAGTAGAAAGGAAGGGTCTGGGAAGGATCCGATGCTTTAGTCGGAAAGAGAGAGAAAAAAAGATGAGAGTTTCAGTCTTAACAAAATGAAGACGGAAAAGAAAAAGGAAATGAGAGAGACCATAGAATTTAGGCCAGAGGCCAAGCGCTGGGACGTATGAGGTCATTCAGCGCTGAAACGGAAATTGACAGTAAAAGGTGTGAAAGGTTAAGTAACAGGAGGAGGAGGAGGAGGAGGAGGAGGAGGAGGAGGAGGAGGAGAACGTCAAAGCAGCTGAAGAAGAAACACGATGAAACAATTGTTGGGAGAAAGAGGGTTGAGGAAAGTGAGATGGAAGAGAGAGACTATGAAGGGAGGTAGAGCAAAAGGAACGAAAGCGATTGCAGCTAGGGGCCATGGGAGGGACGCTGCAAAGAACCGTAAGTAATGCCAACCGTGCGCTACGTGAGGAGCACTGACGGCACTAGCCCCCTATGGAGACTTTCCCGAGGAGATGAGGAAGAAGAGAAGGCATCGTATCAGGTTGCTATCTTTTGCTTGACAGCGCAGGAAGATGAAACATTTAAATGTTATACAAGCAGGCTTTAATTCAGCACAGTACACAACTCACTTTTGCTAAAAGGGGCACAAATGGCATAAGGTCTTTATTGCCCAGTGCGAACCTCAGTAGTCTTTTATCAAGGCCATCTAAATGAAATGAAATTTCATTCGGTCACAGCTACAATAAATATCAGTTTTAAGTTAGATTACAATGCAAATTTTACAAAGAGAGAAAAAAAAGATAGACTTCTTAGTGTCATTTTCAGTTAGCAAAATACAGTAAAAAGTTGCTATTATTATTATTATTATTATTATTATTATTATTATTATTATTATTATTATTATTATTATTATTATTATTATTATTATTACTGCTTTGGCCTGGCTATAACATTTATAAAACCATTTCACCATTTCCACGTAATGTGGTGAGATTTTTCCGGCCCAGCAATGTCCTGCCTCTCTCTAGTTTGTCCTAAATAGCCTCAGTCAGTCAGTCAGCACTCGCCCAACTGGCTCACTTATTTCGAGAAGGGAGCCGTGACTGCTTTCCCCACCTGCACTTCTCTTCTCACGGGACTTCTAGAGAAAAACCACACCATGCGGTATAAGACGCTACAACTTACCCATAATTACAGCGGAAATGACAGCTTCAAAATGCCAAGATTTAATATATAAAACTTATGAATAATAGAGAGAGCTACCTTCTAGCTCATTTTAGTATTGAAATAAAGTTACTTTGTGAAAAGGGATTAACTTGAAGAGCATTCTAAGAGCTTTCGCCACTGATAGTCCTCCACAAGCCTCAGTTTCACTTTTAATCTCACTATCTGCTTTCTGTTTTGGCCAGGTCCCAAACTTTGAATTGTATCATTTTGAATTTATATAATGGAAGAAACATCTATATCTGTAGTTTTCGACTCCACCTTCATCTCCAGTTCTGTCCCACACGAGTCACGCATTTCCCCAAAGAAGGCCATTTCTTGTTCGGCAACCTGCCTTGGTTAAGTGTTATGATACAATTCTTTGGAGCTTTTCTTCGAACTTCGTCGATTATTCCCTTCAAGAACCTACAAGCCCCAAGTGGGTAACCTAAAGGAATGGGACAGAAGTTAATGAAATCAGAGGAAATAGAGGTCTTTTACAAAAAATATGGCCAGAATATTACCCAGTAATATTTTCCTCCTAACACGTCAGTAGAAAACTTGAGTAAAAATGGCCTGAACATGAACGGCAACACCATTATAATGAAGTCCTGATTTAACTCAGGCATTCCATTCATAATGTAGTCCTGACTCTTAATTCAGTAAAAAGAATATGGTGCAGACTTTACTCAACTCCAGTGCCCAACGGCTCTAAAGTCTTCCAGCAGTACTGTCGTCCCGACTCTGTGGTTCAGGAAAGATACAATGGACGTCAAAGGTAGTCCAGATATTATGATAAACGTTACTTTGAATCCCTGCCAATGGCCTTCACCTCAAAAGCTGAGGTCCAGTAATAACGTGGTCCTGTCTCGTCATTCTGCAGAAAAGCCCTCCAATTCGAAGTTTGGTTTCATTCACAATACATGACTGTCTTTTAGGTCGTTAAAAATGCAGCAAAATCATCAGTAATATCTTGCAGATTCTGAAGTAAAGGTCCCAAAAATTCTTAAGGGTAGTGTTTATCGAGTTACGTAATGGGTAGGCAGCTGAAACTTTAATATTGGCGAAACCACAGCAGGAAGACTTAGTTTGTTGAAGTGTTTTGTGTAGCAGTCAAATTTGTCAACACCCAAACGACACTTTCTCCCCACCCAAAAGACTTTTTCTCCGGATTCATGAGAGGAAACCTTGCAAGACAGACCCAAGATCCCGTCAGAACATATTTTAACCAGTCATTTTTTGCAAGTAACATGCAAACAAATCTCCTGCCTGTGGCCATGAGCCACAAGTATTTTGAATCTGTGAGCTTTCATATCTAACCCTTTGAAAAATCAAGTGAACCATGTAAGTATGGCCCAGTTGATTTGTTTTGGGTCGTGACAGCACCTACCATACAGTTTTATATTGTCAGTGTCCATAGAGCAGCTTTTGTTATTTTGTAAAAAGAAAAAAAACAAAAAGGAAATTAGTAAATTGAATTAACTGCATTTATGATACCTGAATGAAACTGAGGCTGTCAAGCCAAGCACTTAAGACAGTAAAAAGAGGGAGTTGGAGTGGCTGGACAGCAAGATAAAGAGATCCAGAAAACAAAGAGGTAAAGTGCAAGGATCCGAAGGTAGAACTTGGACAAAATCCTACAGTGACACGAACAAGTAACAGTTAGAGGAGTCGGACAGCCTGGTCTAAGAAGGCCTGGGAAAGTAGGTCAAGTCACGGGATAAATAGCAGATGCAGCTGGGGGCCGAAGGGACTCGGCTAACGCCCTTTGGTAGTGTCTACAGGTGAGGTGCACTGAGGGCAGTATCCCCCTGTGGGGGTCTTTCGGTTTTAGAACTGAAGAAATTGAGTGACAGCTGTGTGTCAAGCTACCTGGAAGGCATCCTGGACTTTCCTCAGTAACTCTCTTGTCCACTCAAGATCAAACCGAAGGAATAATTGATTAAGTAAACAAAATCAAGCAAATACCAAGTATTAACTTTATACACCAAGTTAAAACTAACACAGGTTCTCTTATGATGTAGCGATGGTCATTTTAGCTTAAAAGATGAACTTTTTCATTTACATAGTTGTGCTCGGTTATTGTACTAATTTAAACAGTTTTTTTCCAGCAGAATCACATTTTACTCATATCAACGATATACTACAGAGCTAGTTCATTCAAGATAAAATTGCATATACGAAATCCAGCCACGTGTTACGACTTCAATGCACCACATTACGAACACTCACATTCACCTAAAAGTAGCAATCTCCGATTTCATCGAATCTGAATAATATCCTACACATCGTCAAGTTCATCTTTTAAGCTAAAATGACCATCGCTACATTATGGGAGAGCCTGTGTCAGTTTTAACTTGGTGCATAAAGTTAATACTCGGTATTCACTTGATTTTCTTTATTTCAACAATTATTCCTTTGGTGTGAACTGATAGACCTAGACACAAGAACCTGTCATTTATAGGGCACTCAGGAACACCATTATGCCTAATGCAGACAATTTGTTTAAACCTCAACTTTGTTTTATAGCTGAGATGCAGCCTAAGGAATCCATTTATGCTTCATGCACTGGCAGAAGAATCATGTCAGCTGGCTGCACAATACAGAACAGTACTGAACAGTACACATGCAAAGCAAAGATAGCACAGAATAAAGTAACAAAGTTGGATTAGTTCAGGAAGAAATCTCATTGAAAAAAGGATAACGGAACTTTGCTGACAGCTGTGTAATAAGGGGGTGGGAGGGGGCGGGTGAGTTTAGGATGCGACAAAAGTACTGAAGGTGAATTAATAGGGTATATTCCCTTTAACAAATATGTACACTGAGGGAAAGCGGGAGGTTTTCGTGATGCCGGGAGTCTTGTAGCAACTATGGTCTCTACCTCTGGTTTATCAGGCAATTATTATAATTAATGTATATATTATTCAGAAGATGAACCATATTCATATGGAACAAGCCCACCACAGGGGCCATTGACTTGAAATTCAAGCTTCCAAAGAATATGGTCCTCATCAGAAAATAAGAGAAAGGAAATACAGAAAGAAGAGATCTCAACGAATGCCAGAAAGGAAGGACCCTCACGAGGAACGACTCTTAATGACCGCCGTAAACCAGTGGAGGAGCTTCTGTCAAGTCCACATTACATAGGACTACTTCTCTGTGCTGATAGATAGATAGGTAGTGTGAACAAACCAGATGCATAGGCTGAATATCTACAGCACACACATTCAATACGAGAATTCCAACATTCAGTATCAAACAAAAATCAGAGGATGAAGGAATGGGTTGAGAAGAATATTGTTCTGTGCAGATGTCAGGTGGAGTCGACTGTCTTACAGAGTCAATACGCCATTTTTGTGCAGACTATATGTCCAAGAAATTACTTTGAAGAATGTGGTTCCTGACCCTTCTCACGTTTTTATTTTAACATAACTCCAGTAAAAATTTCACACTTCAGTCCAAGGAAAATTTCATTGACCTATTCCGATCTTAAGGTTCGTATGTCACAGAAGAACTTATACAATGCTAGTAACGTCAGTACTTGAGGCAGGTTAATGCTTTCCATAGATTATCTAACCAGAGACAAGCAAATAACTTACCAGCTTCAGTGACCGACTCCTGCCCTCTCCTGACGGCTGGTTTGCTCTCCACCTGGACGTCAGTTTCCCTAGTTCCTGCAGAGGTTCCTCCTCCTCCTCCTCCTCCTCCTCTCCTCCTCCTCCTCCTCCTCTCCTCGATTGTCGTTTGGGTATAAACTGAAGAAGTCGTTTCAGTACATCCACCAAGTCAATTGATGCAACCCAGTTCGTTTCCACACAAACAGTTGAACTCTAAACCGGAATTCCTAAAACACTGAGTTTTTAAAGCCAAATCGTCACATTTGTCTTATACTCACAGGCACTCATCCGGCACATGAGCACAAGTTGAACCCCAACTAGATTGAACTCTATATAACTCGGATATCAAGTACGTTTAACAAATGGACCAGACGCAAAGTCAGTTACCTATTAACTTCCATATTTCATTACTTTCATTAATTCCGTGATTCTAATATAATGACAGTAGTTTAACCTATACCGTGTTGATTTCTCACATCAAAATTCCCTGGGCTATAATTAATAAACTGATTTCGCCATGCTCATTTACTACGACAGACCACGACATAAGAGGCAAATGGCTCCTAAACACTGACTGACGACAACGTTCACTCCAGAGTCGAAAGTCGCCCCAACAATAATCATTTAAAAAAAGTTTGCAATAATGGTCCACGTAGCAAATTCCGCTTTTCTACTGAGGGGCGTTTCTCAGTTCTTTCTCTGTCAAAGGGCGGGGTTGACTGGCTTATCGAAGGCTTTGTATGAATTTAGCGTTCTGGAAAGAAAGAAGTGCTTTGTTACACGCGGCGCAATATCGAGCTAGGACGTTTATTTTTTCTGCTTTATTCAATAACTGAATGACTTGACCGAACTGTCGAAAGGCCTTGAGCTGCATTTAATGGTCTTCGTGGACGTACTGAAATGACTTGGATGGGAATGGCTGTCTGCAGAACTCGAGGCAAACAATCGTCTGCAGAAGGAAAATTCTGCATTAATTTCTTATTATTATTATTATTATTATTATTATTATTATTATTATTATTATTATTATTATTATTATTATTATTATTATTATTCAGAAGATGAACACTATTCATATGGAACAAGCCCACCAAAGGGGCCGTTGATTTGAAATTCAAGCTTCCAAAGAATATTATTGAGGTGATCACTAGTAACAAGTAACAGAAGGTAGGCTAATGGGACATGCAGAATGAGGAGGTCAGTTACTAGGAAAACAGATGAATTAACAAAAGAATAGATGAATATTGAGGGGAAAAAAGCTCGATACAAATAATAGTTAAGGATGAATACGCCTCTCAATATAGAGCAACGGGACTTTGTAGCTCCTTGAGTTATACAGCTATGGGGGGAGGAAAATCACTCCCTGTGGTTTGTGATATTAGAGAACTGAGCCCTTCTCAAGACTGACCTCAGTGCTGGCTCTAAATGTTTCGCCATGACCCTGGACAGTAATCATTGTTACCGTCCGCTGTTACTGAATACGGTTTCAATTTATCCAATGGTTTAGAATCTGAACAAATTGACAAATTCTAAAATTACGCTTTTATCCAACGTGTCAGGGTTCAGCAAGTTTTATTTCAGCTGCCTTTTGTACTGAAGGGATATTGCCTAGAACATTTCACATTCAAGAACATCCCTACTATAATAATGAAACATTCGCTCCATAAATCGTCGCCGTTTTCTGAGAGTTTTCCTGTACCGACGCGTTTTTCTAGTTAGGACTCAAATAATGCAAGCGTGTGCTCACTTCAGGCCTATTTCAAAGTATTTCTCGCTGTAATGGAAGGTAAAATTAGTTTATTCACTTCTGAATTCCTTTGAATACAGAAACTTATTCATGGCATATCGTGCAAGTCAGTGCATTGTCTGTACTTTGAAGAAAGAAAGGCCTTGGTATTAGGCCTATATCAATTTACGAAGATTTATTCTCCAATCAAACTAATAACCAGGTAAAGAAGACAACTCATAGCCATGTCGATTCTGCTTATTTAAAAAAAAAAGTAAAAATAAACTTCCCAACTCTATTTTAGCAGAGGTCCCACAACAATTTTAGTAATCAGAATAGGGTAACAGGCAATCAACTTTTCTTGAAGAACAGCCTCCGAATCTTGATCGTTCATCGTTCAAGAATTTTTCATTCGAGTTAATGTCATCACTAAGAGCGACCTATAAAAACTTTTGTACCCTTATTTTTGGAAGTGTCATAAATTGACCTCCTCATATTTTGATATAGTCGCACTGGAGCAACAAAATGCTTCAGAGGAACAGGTGTGGCACAGCAAGCTTCAGCTTTAAATACCTGATAAGCTTCTATGTAAAGGAGCTCTTACTTAAGAAAACGCTCCTCGTCAAGCTGAATCTCTCGCACGACAATGTTTATGGTATCGGAGCTTTGGAAAATGAGTACACGAAAAATAAGTGAAGCTGATGTATTTACAATACATCAGCTTCAATTATAAGGTCTAGAACTTGCATATTTGTAACAATTGATTTCATAAAACTTTGGTTCGTTAGTAAATGTAGAAACTATTGTCATGTCTGGTTAGTTGAAATAGTAGCATACGGTACTAACCTGATATGCTTAAATGTTCATTGTGTTCATTATCAGTCATTATCAACCATCATTTATATAATATATTTGTAACCAGTGCAGACACCAATGCTGGTCTACTCAGTCAACACTGGAAAGCATTGCACGGAACCTAATAACTTCCCAACCTGCATAATTTCACTTCTGACTTGAGTTGTGCAAAGAACTAAGAAATATCTTTCACACCAACTCAATGACTTGTGTTGTGGTGGTTATAGTCTGCTCTTTCCCTTTCGAACAAAAATAAATTAATTTGGAAAGTTTTCACTTTGTTCTGTGTTTTGACCGTTCTGAAATATGTAGAGGAAAATAAGAATTTTACAGACGTTAAAAAAAATTCAGCATTAGTCTAGTTTACTTAGAGTTAATTAGTAAAACACAGTCCGTGAATTATTTTCTTGGAGCAAACTAGAACAAACTTAAGTCAAGCCTTAGAGAGAAACATTTTCGCTTTATTTTATTGAATAAGGTGTTCTGCACTTCTCATGAGAGAGGCTTCTCAAAGCAATTACCGTGTTATTTTTTAAATGAACTGAAAGAAGGGAGTCAAAGTATTACGGTTTATCAGCTCCACAAAGGTTGGTAATCCTCTTCCACATTACAGTAGAAAGATGTCGTCATCATCACCATTTTATGTCAGCTTTCCCCCAGACTTGGTTGGGGTTGTCCCCACCTCTCTCTATTTGGTGCACTTTTGGGTGTGTCCTTGGCTGGTGTCATCGTAGAATTTGTATATTTATATTTTCTTCTTGACGTCGTGGTGGCGTTTTCCTTTCAACGAGCACCACCACACCTCTTGTTCTGTCTGAGGAAAGGCAGGAAGTACAGTAGTTTGTGAGTCTGTGTCAGTTTGACCATCGAATGAAAGAGACTTTGCTGACTTCAATTCTCAAGTCTGGTGTTATAGAAAACTGACTTTTTATCACTTATCATTTCTATGATCTGATGTGTGTGTGGGTGTGTGTTTGTTGTATCATTTTAAAGGAGCCAGTCGCTGACTGGATGCTATATTTCACACTTGACAGAGATGAGTGAATATATCCTTTTGATTTGTATCGTTGAACAAAATGCCATTCGCTATACAGCTTTTGTGTGGCTTTGGTTTTTCGGATTTTGAGGAGAGAAGAACTACCAGCTCAGCAGTTCCTCCTCCGATTCAGTAACATTCATCACATAACAGTTTATGATCTGCAGTCTTGAGTTCGCTCTCCTCAGGTTTGCTGTCACCACTGACATTCCTTATCTCGAGTTTTGTTCATTTCATTGTTCTTTCAGAAATTAACTGCTCTCTTCTGCACAGTTTCTCTCGATCAAGTTTTTTTAATTATGTATATTAGTAGAGAAACACATTGTAGTCATCCAAAATCGCACTAGTTCATCTGGCCACCTTTAAAAATATCATACTATCTGGTACAGGTCTAGAAAAGGCAGCACATCAGAATCTGTGCCCCACAGCACAGGAAACTGTATTATTTGAGTAAATGAAATAATTCATTTTCCATGTGTCGCTTACTCATCATTCGTCCTTCTCATTTCATTCACCAGTTTCAGGTTGAGCACTGCTCTGAAGGAAAGATAATCATAAGATAATACACAGGCAATAACAAGGATTGTCACTTTCCTTCACTTGGTCTTGGAACCTGAATAAGTGACTGAACTGTTGATGGGTATAAAATGGTGGAAAGATCTTTCAGTAAGACTGAGGCTAGGTGCTGCATTGTATGATTAGAATATTAAGAATTTTTGTTTTCTATAGTTTGTGTTAAGCATTTAGTTGGATACGGTGTGTGTGAAAAACGAGTGTTGCAGTTGCCTGATACAATGCTGGGAGGTTTTGGTAAAGAGAAATTGAGAATGCGTGTCAGGAAGTGCTGTAGGACTAGAATTGGGGGGAGTTTTAGACAATTTGTCAGTCAGTAGGTTCAAGGAATGAACCCAAAGCAAGATATAACCCGAGAGTTACTGAAATAAGGCAAGGCGTAGGTTTATTCCTCAAGTAACTTGTCTTTCCAGTTAACAATCTCTCTCTCTCTCTCTCTCTCTCTCTCTCTCTCTCTCTCTCTCTCTCTGCAGTGTCATCATGGTCTCTCTCTCTCTCTCTCTCTCTCTCTCTCTCTCTCTCTCTATGTGTGCAGTATCTTCATGCTCTCTCTCTGCAGTATCGTCATGGGTCTCTCTCGCTCTCTATCTGTGCGCAGTATCGTCATGCTCTCTCTCACTCTTTCACCTATATAAACTCAACAGAAAAACTGCGGAACAACGAAAGGCACCAAAAGGATGGAAACTAGGTAATGTGGCCCCAGTTTACAAAAAAGGTCCAGGAGAAGAGCCAGGAAATTATAGACCAATCTAACGTCAGTCTCTTGTAAGATTTTTAAGTCCATAATTGCAGATCAAATTGTGGATTACATTGATAGAAACAACCTGTTGTTAAACAGCCAACACGGCTCCAGACAAAACAGATCCTGCCTATCAAACCTCTTGGAGTTTTTTTTTATAACATGCTTGGTATTTACGACAGTAGTAGAGCAATAGATATACCCTACTTAGATTTCCAAAAGGCCTTTAATAAAGTTCCACACAAGAAACTAATGATAAAAGTTAGAGTTTTAAGAATTGTAGGAGAAACAGCAGACTGGATTGAAGACTGGCTAACTACGGTAGTAGAAAACACAGGGTCGTAATAAACGGTGAAGAATCAGAATGGGCAGATGTGACAAGCGGAGTTCCTCAGGGTTCTCTTCTTGGCCCGCTCGTTTTTGATTTACATTAATGACATTGATTTAGGATTAACTGGCAGGATAGCCAAATTTGCAGGTGACACCAAATTAGGTATAAATGCAGCAGACCCAGATACAGTTGGAAGTTTAACTAACAAATGATCTAAGAAGAATAGGAGAGTGGTCAAAAAGATGGCAAATGCCTTTTAACTTGGATGAGTGTAAAGTGTTACAAATAGGAACAAACAACCCTCATACCAACTACATGCTGCTTGGGAATGAGATAAATAGTGTAGAACAAGAAGAGGACCTTGGAGTCATTATTACCAAGGACTTAAAATCCACAAAACAGTGCATAAAAGCTGAAAAGAAGGCACAGAAACTAGTGGAATACATAAAGAGGCAGTTCGAATATAGAAACAGGAAACGGTGCTGAAGCTTTGCACATCCATAGTTAGACCTCATCTTGAATATGCAGTACAGTTTTGGTCACCAACACTAAGAAAGGACATAAATAGATTAGAAGGGGCACAAGCAAGAGCCACAGAGTTAATTCCATCAATCTGGCAAATAGGTTACCAAAGATGGCTAGAGAGCCTGAACATATATGGTTGAAAAACACGACGATTGCGAGGAGAACTCGTAGAAACATTCAGAACACTGAAAGGCATCACAAAAGTAGACAGTAACCTCTTCACATTAAACGAAAACCAGACAAGAAATAATGGATGGAAACTAGAACTGAAGAGGTACAACACATCTCATTGTTAGGAACTTCTTTACATACAAGATATGACACATGAATGAAACTGCCACCAAAAGTTGTAAACAGCAGCAGTGTGGAGGAAGAGTTTAAAAGAAATCTAGACAAAATCATTAGAAGAACACTGTGAATGAACAGCAAAACCTGCTCCTAGATATAAGTGAGAACAGGATGTCTCCTCGGATGGACTAATAAGTCTCGAGATAACCTAATCTTTGTAACTCCTTGTAACGCTCTCTCTCTCTCTCTCTCTCTCTCTCTCTCTCTCTCTCTCTCTCTCTCTCTCTCTCTCTCTCTCTCTCTCTCTCTCTCTCATACACATTTTGCTAAAAAAAAATTCTCTCTCTCTCTCTCTCTCTCTCTCTCTCTCTCTCTCTCTCTCTCTCTCTCTCTCTCTCTCTCTCTCTCTCTCTCTCTCATACACATTTTGCTAAAAAAAAAATTCTCTCTCTCTCTCTCTCTCTCTCTCTCTCTCTCTCTCTCTCTCTCTCTCTCTCTCTCTCTCTCTCTCTCTCTTCCCTAATAGTGTTTTGAGATTTCGACCAAATGATCCCAAAATCAGCAAGCTAATCTTATTAGGCTTTGTTCTACACAACTTTTTCATCATAATACAGTATGAATATTGTACCACACCATTTGTACCATGATTTTGCAATAATCTGATAAGGTCTCTTTCAGTGCTCAGAGTGCAACACCAATATCATCTCTGAATCGTGTAGTAGGCTGTTAGTCATATTTTGTCAGTTCAAAAAAGGCTGTGTCATTTCCTACACTCAAAAAGGCACGTCTGATATCACGTTTTTCTATATACAAAAAGGTGTGTGCGTTATATTTTCTATATTGAGAAAGGCTTGTCTCTTGAATTATATTGTATATTCCAAAAGGCTTGTCTGTTATATTATTTTCTATACTTACAAAGGTCTGTCTTGCTGTATTTTCTTTATTCAAAAAGGCCTGTCTGTCATGTTATCAGGCCTCCTAGTGCTCCTACTTTTTAAGTCCACCTCCTACTTGTCCTACTTTTTTTTAGAAAACTACTCCTAATTGTTTGAAAGTATTAGACAAAAAAAATTGCTTATACTTGAATAGACATAAGAATAGAGAAGTACATTGAATGAGTGCGGCAACATGCTTGGGTATTGGTTGGTTGATTGACCACATTATTAGTGATGATGTTTTCGGTTTACGGTATAAAGGCTGCCATCTGATGTTATTTGAATGTCTGTTTACACAATCACCAAAGCAAGTACTACTATTCAGAGATGAAAGGCATCTGGGCCCCTGACCAAAACGATCTTTCGTTTCACTGGGAGATTGTAATGTCAATTTCACTTTGCTTCAAAGCTGAAAAGCAAAGTGAAATGAACATTTTCAGACATGATGCTCGCAAGTTCATGACAGTAGTGGTCAAGTACTTGGTTGACAGGGTACCACTGAATAGCAACCTGCTTCGCCATTTGCAGTGCTGCATCCATTGATGAGGAGAGGGGAGTCTTCTGAAAAGTCTATCAAAGAAGTGGCTTGTGAAGTGTCGTGAATTGTGCCCTTGTCAGAGCATGACAACCTTATGCAAGAGTGGCAGTTGTGTGCAAATGAAGTAGTTAGTTACAAAGGAGTCATATGGATGAGGAGTATGACAGCCCAAATGGACACTGCATCAGATGGAAGCGAGTTGATTTCTATTGGGAAACTATTCTCAGCAATGTCACCAGTCTGGGAATCCCCAAATACTCAGCTCTAGGAAAACTTGTCAAGGCAGCATCGACATTGAGCCATGGACAGGCTCATGTTGAGGAGGTTTCTCTCTTAACAAGATTTTGGTCACAGCCAGTAGGAGTTGCCTGAATGAGAGATCCATAAATGGTCTAAGCACAGTGCAGGACACAGTTAAATACGGAGGAGGAGCGAGTCAAGTGCCAATCACTGTCAAGATGATCCGTGCATTCCGAAGTGCACACAGCAGTTACAGAGCCATGAAAGATGCAGAAAAGAGAGCTAAAGAAGAAAAACAGAAGAATGAAGAAAAACAAAAAGGAGAGGAAAAACAGCTAAAACTCAAGAGGAAACAAGAAGAGAAGGAGGCAGACCTACGAAAAAACAAAAATTGCAGCAAGATGAGATTGACGCATCAAGAAAACTTGTGAATGACGAAGCCAAGTAGACACTGAAGAAAGCTTGCACAGTCAAGAAAATCGATCCTGCAGAAGCAGCTGCTGCCCAGGCTCTTTTAGAGTCCGGGAGAGCAAAGCTGGGGAAATCATCTGCTCAACTGAAGAAGATTTCAGATGAAATTGCTTCTCTAGACAAGATAAAAAAAAAAAAAAAAACTTGGGTGATATTGCATCTCGGTGACTGACAAATTATTGTAGTATAATTTAGTTTCAGATGTTAGTTTATAGTGAAGCTCATTATATGCAGGCACGATTTTTGTGACTATTGATATTTAATCTGATTGATTATACCTTCTTGTTTGCATATTACTTCAGTATTACTGAATGCTAGTTGAAGGCTTGTTTCTCTGGAATTTTGAAGTGGATGATGTTGCGTCATTGAATCAAAGAAATGAATAAAAAAGTGGTGAGACCAAATGCAAAGCCCAGTAAATTTGTCTCATGATTAGCTGTAAAACAGAAGAAGCCAGAAAAATGGTGCCTCTTGTTACTAGGTAGGTCAGGGGTGGGCCTTCCCCTCTTCAGGAAAACAGTCCACAATATAATGGAGCAAGTAACACCTGCTTACTTGTACTGATTGATTATTCTTTGACAATGAATTTTAAACGTTACTATAGGTATGCAATTAAATGCTTAAAATGTCCCATTTGAAATATCACATTATATCCTTGTGGCACTCCTACTTCTCTAAGATTATAACTCCTACTTTTTTTTTGGTCAGACTCCTACTTTTTTCAGGGGCTGCTAGGAGGCCTGTATTTTATATACAGTATTCTAAAAGGTCCGTTTGTTTTGAAATTTTCTGTATAAAAAAATTTATAAGGCCTGTTATATTTTCTATATTCATAAAGGCCTCTCTAGTATTTTCTGTATTCAGAAAAAGGCCTTTCAAAAATGCAAGATATAAACAGCAATTTTTGGAATGCTTTTACTAAGGACCATTAAAATGTCTTCTTTCATGTTCTATATGAAAAAAAGGGCCTTTCTGTCTTTTTTATAAAAAGGCCTCTCATAATTTTGGTCAGAAAGGCATTAAATGTTAAAGATAAAAAAAAAACAGTAATTGTGGAATACTTTACACAATAATTGTGTAACCTTACAGTGTCTTCTGTTTGCATATTTGCTGAGAAACACTGTTTGTATACTTTTACTGATAGACATTACTCTCACTGTTTGCATACTTTTAGTGAGAAACATTACTCTGTCTTGTTGTTTGTCCAACAATTACTTTCTGTTTTTCAGGTCAGAAGAGAAGCTTAAGACATCAAAGCAAGGGGATCAGATATGGATGGCAATGAATGATGCCTCAAGAACTCTCTTCTCAATCAGGCCTCCTGGGCAGGAAGTGATGCCCTCTCTACCCATCACAGCACCATTGCTGAATAGTGGCCACATCTTTCCACTGGCATGTCTACTTTTAGGACATGCAGATCACTTCCTGTCTACTTTTGTCTACTTTTAAGACATGTGGCATGTCTACTTTTAGGACATGCAGATATCTCACTTCCTGTCTACTTTTGTCAAAAGTAAAGACATTTGGACTGTGTCCTAAACCTGGCCTGCCTGGCTGCTACAGAAACTTCGAATTATAATTCACTCATCCAAGGATAACTTCTTGGAGCCAGCCAGGATGCAAATGTACCCCAGGTAAATATTTTATAATACAGGTTTTTTGGCCATTGGGGCTTTGTTTCATTCTCATTTGGTTTTGGCTGATGAAATGGTTTATTTATAATTGCGTGTATATATACTTCATTTACAAGTGAAGCATAAAATTTCAAATGAAATGAAATCAAAAGTGAAGCATAAATTTTCAAATGAAATGCTAAAATTTCAAATGAAATGAAATCAAAAGTGAAGCATAAATTTTCAAATTAAATGCTAAAATTTCAAATGAAATGAAATCAAAAGTGAAGCATAAATTTTCAAATGAAATGCTATTTAAAAAGTTGCTTGAATACAAAAAAATTCAGTCATGCTTTTGCTTTGCTGGAGTAATATTTGTGTTTGAAGAATTCAAAATTTTTTCCCTTCTCTTTCAGTTTCTCGTTGCCTAAGAAGTGGCAGAGGAGATGAAGCACTGGTAAAGCCCCACATATATTAGGCTGTCCACCGACCCTGGTGGACGGCCTAACTAAACCAATGTCACAACTATTGTTCCTGAAGGGGCAAGAAGTCTGGCCAACAGCTACTTTGCCACTCAGTTTGCTGCTTTGATATTCAGTGCGGTTTGCAAGTGATTCCACGCCCTTTTTACCTAGTAGAAGTTTTTTCTATAAGCGTCAGGATTTATAGAGACATTATACAAGCTATGTGGTAACAGGAGTCTTGTACACAGTACAAACTGCTTAGCAGTAAGAAATTTAGGTACCTAAGCTTTCAGGTTACTGCTGTATAGATGGATTTATTGCTAAAAAGATGTTTGAGTATATATGGTTTTATTTACTTGTAAAATTCATGTGATTACACGAACTTGTAGATGCAGCCTCTATAGCACCTTGCCGAGTGCAGACACACACGTATATTTCCCATTATACCATTCCAGGGGTGTAGTAGACCTTGCTACAGGGGTAAATACTGCTGTGTATAATTCCCAGGGATGTGGTACTGTTGTGTACACCTTCTTCAGGTGTAAATACTGCTGTGTATGAATTTTTCCCATCTTGGCAACCTCTTTCCACACCTCTGGGGTCCTTTCTCAATGGTGGGGCCTTTAAGCTCATCAGTCTTGCTGGTGTTGTTGTGTGTTATTCTGAAAGAGAAAAAATGTGTATCAGGTCTTGTATACAGAATAGTAGTGAAGTTCGGTTATGCTAATTTCTTGTATACAGAATAGTAGTGAAGTTCGGTTATGCTAATTACTTGCTTTCCCATTACGGCTATATTATCCATCTACTGAATCATTCTCATCAGTTCTACAAGAACAAAATCTAAATCCTTTACTCCAAGAACTACATGAAAATTGATTACCGATATTTAAAATAATTCAAAATTTCCTAGCTTATTTGTCCACTCATTTTTAGCTGATGCAAAGAACATCCATGATCTTAACTCTGCTTGCAAAAAATCTAAAGCAGCAATTAATGTACAGTTATCTGGAACTCAACTGTTTAAACTAGCTCCCCTTCCTTATATAAAATCCTCTCAAACAAGTCTAAACTCGCCTGCATAAGAAACAGTCACCAGCTGTATAGCTATGTTTGTGTAAAATATTATGCAGCTTTCAAGAATGTCTTCCAACAATTATTCAACAATATATAATCTTGAAAGTATTCTAGGCTCCACAACTCGCAAAATTAGCCTCCTTAAAATTTCAAAACAGCTGTGAACAAATTTCTGAAAGCAATAAATAACATCCCTTCACATGGTAATCTGCTGAAAAATGTTTTGATTAGTAACTGGGAACTATATTTCAACTCTAAGTCAATCCTGAACGATGGAATTCTTAACAATCTTGAGTTCACTTGGAGCTTTGGATAAAATTGTGCATTTGTATAATCATCACTAACACCCATTTAGTTCTTTTGAATAGTTCTTTTGAAAGGTTTAAAAGAAGTTGAATTTAAAGGAAAATATTCCCTTCAGACTTACTTACTTGTTAAATTTGAGAGGAAAATCGTTTCTTGCACAATTGTGTTTGTATATACTACTACTAGTGTTACAGCCTACTTTCAGTCTTATTGCTTGGCACTTTGCATCACCTGTCTATCATATTTGTATAGTCACCTTTCTATCATATTTTAGCACAGTCTAAGACTATAACTTTAGACTTTACAGTCAAGGAAACAACTAATGGTTGTTATAGGCCAGTGACTTCTTGTTTATACATATATAGTTTACAGGCCAATTTCACTTGACGTTTGTACATAGGTTATGGGCCAATTTCACTTCAAGCCTACACAGTTTATCTTGCCATAACGTAACTTAAATTGAGACAACCAAGATTGATCAGATTCTTCTGGCCCAAAACACCCACCCACCACCCCTGATTAACACATCCTTTCCTTCTTAGTCAACTCTCCAAGGATCTACTATCCAGTTCTGGCTTGGTTCAAGAAGGATTCGCCATGCCCTGGATCCTTAACAATACATCTTAGGGTCCTTTCTCATAGCAAAATCTATCCTAAGCTGGATAAGGTGCTCTTTACCTTCAAGCCACATTTGGGTCATTCATCTTAGGCTGAGCTGATCTTACCTTGGGATCCCTTACCTTAATTAAAGTAGTGAGGTTAAAGATTGATAGCCCTCCAGAGCTAGCGAGGTTAAAGATTGATAGCCCTCCAGAGCTCATCTTCCACCTGTGAAAGGTTCGAGTTAGGTTGAGACTGGGCAGTTCTGATGAATAGTGCTAAGGTTGGTCCTAACTGAGGATTTTGAATGAAGATTCGCTTGGCTCTATTCCCACAACTTGCTGTGTGTGTTCCATACAGTCACTTCTACACAGTCAATCCATATTGCAGCTGAAGTATCAGGATTCAGAATCCTTAGATTGGAGAATAGTCCTGAAAAATGATTCAACTTTGAATATCTTATTTCCTAATTGGTCCAGAAATAACAGTTTACCAGTGACACACTAGATGTGATCAATTAGATGAAGCTACAGTTCTCAAGGTATATCAGCAGGTGCTCAAAATAAGCTAAGATTACTGTAGGAAGCTGGAGACATCATATCAGAATGGTTGAAATCATTTCGATTTTTAGACTGCAACAACCCCAAAATTTAGTTGACAATATTTTGCTTTATATTAGACGGTTCCATTTGTGCTGACGACATTCCCTAGTCACTAATACAATTCAATTTTCTGGAAAAACATTTTGACAAAGGTTTTATATGTCAGATTCTCATTGACTACAGTAATATGGGGGTACAGCAGCAGAGATATATTTTGAGTAGTAGTTTGATGAGAGAGCGAGCGAGCTTCCATCCCTAGGTGAAAGTATATGAAATTAAGGGCCCATAAATAATAAGTAAATAGTTCATATAATTCGTGTACTAGTACTACAAAGGCCACATCATAAACCGAGCAACTGAGAGCTCCAATCGATGAAGGTGGTAGAACCACCACCAATTGGGGTCACCAAAAGCAGAACAAAGTCTTGCAAAGTCAAATGCTCCAGTAACGAATCTCTTGCAAGTGCAAAGGCCACTGTGAGAGTTCTTCTTAGGAGTTTTAAAAGTGCATGAAAAGCACCGCAAGAGTGAGTCTAGCCAAAAAGAGAGCTACTGACCCAGTCTCAAAAAAGGTCTTCCTTGATAAACAATGACCATCAATTGTCAAGAGTTGCGTAGACAAAGCGTCAGTCTGCACAAATAAAAGACTGGGGTTCCAAGAGAATGCTGCTAATGCCTCTGCTCCATAAAACCTCCAGGGAGAGCTGCTCCTATTTGCAACAGAGTACATAACAGTCTGGGGAAAGAACCAGAGGGTTAAGAAGCTAGAGACTTGATCGGCTTTAAGGCAGATGTTGAAGAGATTAACGTAGTTAGTATCGTATAATTCTGCCTGCTTTATAGAGCGCTTTAATATATGCTGGAAAATTACATATAAAAGGGCTTCTTTCAAATGCTCCATTGCAGCCTCAATGCTAGCAAGCAGTTTGAGTGAAAGCAAGCTGGACAATGGACGCACAGACAGACAGACTGGCGGAAAAACTAGACCCAGCCTCCGTCGGTATGGGACTATGAAGTCAATCCAAACTCTACAGCACTTGCGTGTTGAGATCTCCAGCGAGTGGCCTTCGAGACCCTTCAGGAAAACGATCTTCTCATCCGAAATCCCGTCAATCACAAATTATGGATATAAAATCTCCGGCCAGAATATCACCGATGATTCACTTCATGCTGTGCAGTTATCACCTCCAAAAACTCAGAAGATGCAATGCATGACTGCCCTTCAACAATTCTCCTTGGATTTTAATCATTTACTTACATGTTTATTTATTTGTTGTTTTAATTTATTTTTCCTTTTATCATGACTGATCTCCTCTTCTTTCTGTATTTCTAAGTACCTTCAGTTACTTCTTTCATTTAATGATCACCATAATGTTCTTTGGAAGATTGAATTTCAAGTCTATAATGGCCCTGTGGTGGTGGGCTTGTTCCATATGAAGAGGTTTCTTCATCTTTTGAATAATGACAATAATCATTCTTGCAAAGTGGATGAAGGAGCATCTCACAAGAACGGTCAACGAATATTATATAAAT